>VYZM01004615.1:55676-130494 GCA_013398915.1 Dromas ardeola | reverse complement strand
GTAACAGGCGATAGGACAAGAGGAAATGGCCTCAAGTTGTGCCAGGGGAGGTTTAGATTAGATACTAGGAAAAATTTTTACACTGAAAGGGCTATCAAGCATTGGAACAGGCAGCCCAGGGAAGTGGTGGAATCGTTATCCCTGGAGGTATTTAAAAGACATGTAGACATAGTGCTTAGCAATATGGTTTAGTGATGGTTTTTGTCAGTGTTACGTTGATGGTTGGACTCTATGATCTGAAAGGTCCCTTCCAACCTAGACAATTCTATGATTCTAAGTGACAGCGTCCTGCATTTGCAAGATGTCAATCTCCACCTCTTCATCTGTCCTCACCACCCCATGACCAAACCAACTGGGAGCTCTTCGAGTCAAACACACCTGGGTGTTTGCATGCGATGCAGGCAGAGAGAATTACAACTTGGCAGCTTTCATACCAGGTGACATTTCCAACAAAAAGAAAAAAAAAAAGCAAACAAAACAAGGTCAGAGAGTAATCAGAAACAAGTCATTATTTGGCTCTGACCATCAAGCACCTCCATAGCCGAACAATAGAGCAGTCAGAGCGATAAACTCCAATTCTGCACACTGCTGTGCAAAGAAATAGAGAACTGCCCACAGCAAACAGCATGAAAATCAACATCTTTTCCTGTTGCTTTTTTCCTATGCCCAAATTTGGGTTTTAAAAATAGGAACATGGGATTCAGCTTCAAACTTAATCTCACTTTGCTGCCTGAGGTTCTTCCATAGCTAAAGGAAATGGCAGCCAAGAAGCAGATGCACAATCACCCCTGATTTTCCCAATCACCTACTTTACATTTTACATGTGGAGTAAGCATGAGTCAGGCTTCATTTATGCTACTGGGTTTTATTAGCTCAGGCCCAGGATTTGTGGAGAAGTGGAAGATAAAAGGAGATTACACACTGTAGGAGATGCTGCTAAACCAGGAAAACCCCTGGTGCGGATGCAGTTACATCTGTGAGTCAGCCTACACCCCTTTGCCAGCCCAGGTTAGGTTGCTTGAAGAAAACATGCAGCTGTGGAGGCAGAAAAGCACCTTCTGTCAGCAGATGCTCTGTCTATGCTGGGGATACTGCAGGGCACAGGTGTAGCTGTGTATGCTCTGGGGTGCAGGACTGTAAATGCTCGTGGACTCGGAAACTAAACAAACTGCTGGATCCCTACGGAAAATGAGTTAGAAAACACTATCCCTTCCCTCCCAACAAATAACTTTCACTGTATAAGCGTTATTTTTATGGCAGCTTTCCTGGTAGCTTTCACAGCACAATGAGTTGAATTCCTTCGGGTTCCCCATCATTTGTCTCTTCTACTTGTTTGCCTGGGTTGGATGCTCACTTCTTGTAGTGCAAGGGAGTCACTATGTAAGCTCTCTCCACTACATTTAAGGAAGTTTTTCTGAATTGGCACTAGTTTCTTCCAGAAAATGGCCTTCCACCTAGCAGAAATCAAACTGCCCAAGGAAAAACCCAGGAAATCCAGGATACTGCCTCTTGCTTCTCTTTAAAGTGGAATTTTGCTATGCCAGACTCACAACCTGCTAGACTCAGCGTATGCATGCCAACTACATACCGTTCATAGCACCCACGGGTATAACCATTAGCTTCACATCCACGAGTCTTTGTTTGCTGATTAGCAGGGTGGAAATCAACTCCTTCGCAAAGATACTTGTTTGGGGTTGCTACGGATAACGACTGCATTGCAACAAGGCAGATATTTATTTTCCCACTAATTTTTCTAATTGAAACTTTCTATTTGCTACCAGAGGATTGATTCACCACAGCCTCCCTTTACCACCGCTGTACTACCACCGTTTCCATGGCACTGCAGGGAAAATCACAGACTTCAGCAGCAGCAGTGGGTGAGGATGTGGTACAACAAGACTCACATGCATTCAGGACCAAAGCTGTCACCCAAAAGGGACAATCCTGTCCTCCTTCCCTTCCCTTCTTCCCCTCGTTTCAGTTTTAGCAATCACCTGGCTAACTCACCTGATTCAAAAGTAATAGGGAAGGGGCTGGTAACTCTCTGCTGATGCAATGAGCTGGTCCGGTTCACCACACAGTGTCACGCTTGTGAGGCCAGACATGGAAAGTAGCACAACTGTGTGACCAGGGAAGGACAATATATCTCAGCCGCAGTTTTACATCAGCTACTGACAATTGCAAAACTGCACCCTCAGGCCCAATGGTTTTAAAGCTACATAATTTATGGCAATAAGTCTAGACCCCAAAATTGACCCTGTGACACAGAGCTTCAGCAAACCTCAGTGCTCTCATTAATCCAAATTCAGAGCTTTCTCTCCAGCAACACCACTCTCATACTACTTGCTGGAAAATACTCCCACACAGATTATGCTGCTACGTATAGACCGTATGGGCTTAAGTCTCTCAGCCTGAGAAGAGAAATGTCTCCAAGTGTCCAGCTTGTGTGGGCAAGCACTCATGCCCAGTGCAATGAGTCCCTCCAGTGATGCTTCATCTCACATGCATACTGAACTTTCCAGACAGGGGACCACCCGCCTGAACATCAGGGAACTTTTAGGTAGGGTGATGAAGCCATGAAAGCATCAGCTATTTTCATAGGATTTTCTACAGATTTTGCTATGGACTGCTTTAAGATTCAACCTAAGTCATTCATGTTGGTCTACAAATAAGTACTGATGAAGCCTTTCTTCAGGAGAAGGAGACTGCATAAGAATCACGCAAACAGCATCTGCAGAGGTACGGCCCAACCACACCTTCCTCATTACCTGGAAGACCCAGACAGTCCAACAATGCCATTCACTATCTATAAAACTGCACATTTTTTCTTCCATGACTGTAATCTCCCTATTTTCTTTCATTGCAGTCTTTTCCCTTGGTTACTATTTCAGGAGTCTATGAGGCCACTTAAAATGATTGCTGCTGCCAACAGCTCGTTACAACAGCCAAAAATGAACTGGGCACAAGGAAGTCATATCCACACCCCTACCTGGCAAGAAGCAAGGACCAACACCATCTCACCTTTTGGCAGAGTGATCCCATCTCATATAAGCTTACATTAGTGGGTTTTGTGCTGCTAAGCAATGCAAAGTGGCTAGAAGAAACAGAGATGGATTACCTATGTTTCCAAAAGTCCTAATGTTCATTCCCTTATGCAAGCATTTGCCTGCCATCATGGGTTTGCATAAGAAGCCTCCTACAAAACGGGCCAAGCTAGCAACAACTGGGGAAAAAAAAGAAAAGTAAAGTACTACTGTTTGTATCAGCACACAGAAATACTACATTCCAGCTCTGCACAGAGTGCTGCTAGTATGCCTGCACATAACCTCCACCACAACACAATGAGATCATTCACACCTGCCTCGCCTGTAGTAGGAGATGGAAGGTGAGGAGGCACGGTTTCTAGGAGAGAGGCAGCACTTCCCAGATGCTGCCAAGATGCTGTTTATTGGTAAATGAAGCCTCTTGAGTCCTAAACAACCTTCCCAGAGGAAGACAGAGTCGCAACTGCCATATGGGGAGTGGGAAGAGGATGCCACTTAGCTAAAGTGGATCAGAAAATACATGCACAAACACACATGCTCACACACAATTTGTTCTGTAACTGCACTGAATGGCAAAAGCCATTTCTTCCTCTCAAATACATCCTTCTCCAGACAGTTTATGCAACCTTCTAGATGGCAAGAGCAGATGACAAATACTCCTGAACAGACTAGCCTTCCTCATGCTCCCTAGGGAGCCAGGCACAGGAAGCTCTGCCCACCAGACAAGGAACTTAGTGAAAACCCCAAATTCCTGATCTACTGTGGGCTTACAAAGACTCTGTGTCTAAAATGAACAACTGAGGATGAACAGCAATGATGACAGGCCCAAGACAGAGTCTGGAATGGTAACACCTTTGGAAATTTGTGGTTGGAACCACTCTTTGGCTTCATTCCCCCAGCTGTAAAGCTCACGTATCGCAATCCATCCTCCTTTCAGGGCTACTGTGTACTCTCATCACCACTTACTTTTGGCATCATGGATTAAGATCCCTTATAATTTGAAACTTTGAAAAGACAGAACTGCAAAGGAGTACTTTAAATATAAAAAGAAACATGTACCACCTTCACAAGGACAAAAGTCTGTGCATGAACGCTTTCTGAGTGGTTCTGAATTTCCCAGAGAGAAAGCATTCAATGCAAACTCACATCCGCACTTCATTTCAGAAAGCTGCGGACTCGTACCGCATTCTTCAGAGACCAGATGCATATCCTCAGTCACATTAGCGCTTTCTCCCACTCAAGCAGCCAGGAGTATTTTCTGTGAAGTGCTTTTGTCCACTGTCTTTGTTTTCCTTCACTCAGTCCTAGTGGTGCTATTGATTCAGTGTAGCCTCTTTAAATGTCCTGGTTTCAGTACAGGCACCGATTTTTATAGGGCTACATTCTGGCTAGAGCACTGGCTGGCTCCATAGCCAGACAGGCGATAAAATTCATCAACACTTAGGATCTTTACATGGAAACTGGCCACCTATCTATTTTAGTCTCAGGTTCAAGCAGAAGTTTTATTTATCACGCAAGAAACATCTTTCTATTATGGATATATTTTGTATATTTTGCTATATCTGTTTATAGGACCTAATGAAAACTCACTTCTTGCCTAGGAATTCCTGGCCATATGAAGGGTCATTTACTGAGGTCAGGATTGCTCATATACAGTAGAAAGAATAATTTCCTCTACTACAGCAATTACTGGCAAAAATCAATGAACCCTGTTAAGCTGGAGGCCAAGGTAAGTAAATACAGCAGTGCTTTCTAGTTTTAAAAACTCCCAGAGCCTCAGAGACATGCCTCCCCTTACACATGTATTGAGGATAACTATCTAGACATCTAGACAAGATTCCTATTAGGACATCAAGCTTCCTAGTATTCCAAGGTCAAAAAATTTATTTTAGTGCAACTGAAATGCAATCTCATCTAGCACTGAGATTGTCTAATTGATGGAAAAAAGTCTCCAAAGACTTCATGTAGTTTAAGTGTACTGCTCACCTATAAATTACACTAGTGTTATGAACACTGTGTCAGACAGCTCGGGAGACTCTTCAGTCACAGAATGGTGATGCAAAAATAGTTCAGCTCTAATTCAGAAGACTCAGCTCTGCTGGCGTGTCTGTCCCCATGCCTTTCCAGAGCAATGTCTGCTGAAACTGTTAACTTAATGGTCTCTTTGACTTTTTGTTTGCAAAGGACATGGGCCTCGAGGAAGAAGTGGGCTAAAGCCATTGCATTCACGGCACAATTATTGCTGCTCTTCAGCTTTTTCATTATTATGGG
This sequence comes from Dromas ardeola, assembly GCA_013398915.1. NCBI lineage: Eukaryota > Metazoa > Chordata > Aves > Charadriiformes > Dromadidae > Dromas > Dromas ardeola. The sequence continues at coordinate 125,179 of VYZM01004615.1, read as the reverse complement.
TTTTTTTCTGTATACATTCAGCCTGGGAAGCAGACGGACTGGCCAGCTATACCCCTCTGCTTGCAGTGCACTACTTTTACAAGTGGCTTATTGCTCTACTGCTTTTTTTCCATTTTAAGCCAAATGTGCAATGATGGATTTGGCAGCCACACTCTCACCAGCCACCCCCAGTCAGCTGATCAGCAGTATCTTAGTCGCAGGGAGATGCAAAGGCTGCTCTCTGCCCGTTCTGCAACGGGAGACAGTTTCTCTATCAGAAACACTGAGGTTAGACAATGAAGAAGGGTCTCAAGGAAGCTGCAAGATCAAGTTCATCTGTATTTGCAAAATTTACAGCCACAAGATGTGCAAATGGTGGCAGGGATCTGCATGCATGGAGGGGTCTGCCTTCCCATCGTTAACCTCTTAAACCAAACGCTTGGTGTTGCAGTATTTCCTGCTGAATTACCTCCTCATTTTTAAACTGTGGATCAAAAGCATCCAAAGTGAAAAAACTTCTCCCTGCATTTGTTTGAAACGTTGCCACAACATTACTAGCATCATCTAAGTGTGGACCAGGACTCAGCAGCAGCCAAACCTGCACCCTGCTGATTAGCATGCCTCACAGTATCTAACAGACATTTGACTTAAGAACCCAAGAATTTCATTGCTCAAATACTTTATTAGATGCCTAAGCCTAAAAATGGTTTTCAATGTGTGTGCTGCTCTGGGGCCTCAGAAAAGCTACTCTGGGAGCTAGGAAACATTTCCTTGGAGGCAAAGATGTGATCAAAAGCATATTTGATAAAAAGGATAAGGGGTAATGACGGTTTTTAACTGCAATTTTATTTTATTTCATCTCAGAGGCATGCTCTAAGTTTAAGAGAGGGGAACAACTATTGGATTTTGTTTTCCATCTTTTTTAAAACAAAATGATTCTCACCTTGGGTTGGTGGGGTTTATTCCCCCTAAACCCAATAAACTATATATTGGAATGACCTTGTTAACGGGTTTCTGTGGCTCTTTAATCACCAGTGACTGCTAAATGAAGCATATCTATTTTCTCTGTTACATTACCATTGGCAACCAGGTCTTCAGTAAGTGCCCAGAAATATTTCCATGGTAACAAAAAGCATTCAGCATTGCTACTGTTTTGCGCCAATTTAGCTTTAAAATATTCTATTGTGGAGAGAAACATGGTACATTAAGTGAAATAAAGTCAAAATGCAATGTTCTGAAAAGAATATAAGGATAAACAGGAAACATGTATTTTGCAGAAATGGGGAAAAAATGCCAAATGGAAGGAAAAATGTTCAAAGCTAATACTGATGCTACTGAATGCCTTTGCTGAATGTTAGCAAGTCCATATGCTCGCTTACATTGTCACTTAGGGTTACGTAACAAAGCTATCAGAAATAAGGATACCTCAAACCTCTTCTCTTGATCATTTTAATCCATGACTGAAATTTTAAGTTGCCAGGGTATTAAAGCCTCTCTGTGTCTAGGTTACCATCAGAGTTCATACTCTTGATGTTAGAGAGTGAATCTGAAGGAAAAAGAGGAAATAAAGAGTTGAAAAATGAAATACAAAAAGGACGTGTGTGTTTTGGAAGTGAAGGGTCACTTGGAAGAGCAAAATGAGTTCTTCTACATCAAAGATCTTGCAGAAGACATTTTCAAATCACAGTTCAGCACTTTCTCTTCTATTATACAACACAGTTCAGAGAAAAAAGGCATCAGCTCCCAGCCCTCCAACTCTCAAACAGCCAACTTCGTGACTATAAAGTCTTGAGACCACTGGATAGCCCTTTGTGCAGTGCATTGCAGAGATAAAAAGATAAAAAACTATTTGAAAGCATCTGGAGTGACATTCTCTCTGGTGTAAAAAACTATGCAATGCCCTCTAAAGTGCTTTGTGTGGAAGTAGAGAGCTCTAGGCAGATGCAATGTAGGTGCTGGGGAGCTCTGTAAGGCCAGCCTTCCAGTCCACAATGGCTCCAGACAGCTTACTGAGAAGGAAAGCCAATAAACATTAAGAGAGAGTCCAACAGCAACTCGATCAGTACCTTCTCTCAGCTGGGAGAGAGGTTCAGAGTGACCCTCTCCTTTAGCTGCAGTGATAGGTTACTCTGGCATCTGTCACTCCATATGTGTCTCACCTGGAAAATTCATCTGGTCCATCATACGCTCCTAAGGACCCTCTTTCTCAGATGTCCCTGAAGACAAGACTGCAGGTGAGAAACTGCTCTGACATTGACAGCAGCCCATTCCTGACCCCCATTTCCCTGAGTCCTCAACACCTTTTCTCCAATCCATTGCAAGCAAGGATGTAGTCCAGAGACAGGACCATGATCTGGAGACCACCATCAGAACAATGCGTTTGGCACAAGGCTGCTCCCCAGCCTACTCTGAGGACCCCCAGGTTTTGCCATGAATCACTGTAACAGACCCTCTTGGGGGTACAGGCTCTGCAAAAGACAAGGTTGTGCCCTGGATAGCACTTGTCCAGGAGAATCCATGGCTCCAGCACTCCCTGGTAGGACACTACATGCCCTGCTCCATGGCATCTGTGCACACACTGGACACACAATCCAAGCACACGCAGGAAATCCAGCCCTGCAGAATTGACCTGGTGCCTATGAAGAAACCCTGTGGGCAGGATATTGCACAGGCAATGTATAGGGGTACCAGAAGGCAGGCGATCTGTACAGGTTAGGGGTTGGGCTCCAGGAGATACAGCTCTGGGGTGCTTAACCTGAGAACTGGCAATCGTTGATTTGGAATATGAAACAACCAGTCCCAGTTTGGGAGACAGAACTGCTAGACCAAAAGCTCTTTTTAATTATTTACTCCCTGGCCATAACAGTGTGAGAAATAGTAATAAAGAAAAGAGCTAATTTTAACATTCATTAAAGAACACCGTCAAGGTTTATACACTCTCAGTCTGATACTCCTATTAAATACAAAAACAAACAGGCTGATCTTCTGCAGTCTGCACAGAAAAGGCTAAATATGCACGACTTCCCTAGAAGCTAAGAGTGATGAAAAGCTCTTGGTCATTATAAAACAAACATTTTCAATAGCATCTACTGCCTACTTCAAAAAGAAAAAAAAAAAAAAGGATTTAGATATTTGAAGCCAAATTCTGAAGACCCTCAGTGAGTCTCAAGTTCTTCATCAGATCTATATTTTAGACCCATTCCCACCCTCCCTTTCCTCCCTTATCCCCTTTCCTAGGATGTTTGTGAAGAGCAGCTTTAACACAGCTAGACCCAAGGGTGGTGTCAGCAGGACTGCAGCTTTCCTGCTCGCGGATGGGACATATGTCTCCACCAGTCCTCCATGACCCAGGTAACTTCCAGCCACATTTACGGTGATATTTAGTGAACACAGGTCACATGGCTGCAATTCAGTCCTGAACACAATCACCTGAAAAGCTGTTCATGTCACTTAATGATCAGAAGTCACAGTTAGACCTGTTTAGAAATGAAAATATCAAATTCAGTTCTCCTTCCCGTAATCTCCTGCCTGCTGTCCTCTTCACTCTTATTTGAAAAGCCTGTGGGGGTGGTGGGAGGGGAGGAAAGCGATTTGGGAACCTTTCATCCATAAAATCATGAGATATGGCTGGCTTTTTAGTACAGCATTTCACAGCACATGGCACAGTAACATCTTGAGATTTCTGGCACAAAGAAACAAGGTTTGAGATTATATATAACTTTAATAGCAATGACGCAAAGGCAGATGGTTCTCAAAGCAAAGGCTTAAGGCTAAACACTCCCTTTGAAGGGTCCTGCTACCAGAAACAAAACATGGGGGGAGAAAAATACTCCTTGCTACAGCAACAGGGCCCGATTGCCTTCTAATATGCAGCATTTCACCCAGGAGATTTCCACTTATTTCAATGAAATTAGTCTCACAAATGAGAGAAGAATTGGAAACAGAAGAGGAAAGGTTCGATGTTTCTTTGGGATTTGGGGACTTTTATTTTAGCTGTGGGAAACAAAGACAACACAGAAAATAATAAGCAGATTAGGAACTAAATCAAATCAATACCAGAAAACAGAGGTCTGGATAACACTGTCAGGGTGCATGCTAGCTGCTTACCTGCAAAACTTGCCTTGCCATTATTTCTTTTTAAGGAGCCACCCAAGCTGAGGTTGTGCTTACGACCTCCCATCCTCATAGAGGGCTCACCTTCTTCCTCAGCGATGGGAGGAAGCTGATCAAGCGGCTGGAGATCTTCATTCATCCAGTAGGATCCACTGGCTGCTGATGACCTGGTGCTTTCAACACTCTCCTCTGGTATGCTGCTGGTATTTTTAACCTGGTTTTGCCTCTGCGGACCCATGTCAGAGCCTTGAGGGAAATCTTGTGAAGCAAGACCAGGACCCCCAGTGTGACCATCTTCTCTAGGATATAAGTATTCCCCATCCCAGAGGTCCAGGTGTCGTTCATCATCTGATTCCTCAGTATAATCCTCATAAACTCCTCCATTATTCTCCAAGTCCCGGTTCCTCTCTTCTTCTGACTTACGACCCACTCCACTCAAATTCAGCAGTGATGCAGATATAGAGTCTCCTGCTTGTTGGATAGCTTCATATATTTGAGACATCCAAGAAGACAATGGCTGAAGGAAATTCTGAGCAGCCTCAGAAGCCATGTTTAACACTATGCCAATATCTGGTGATCAGTTGTTCAGCTTTGCCAGCATGTCACTTATAATTCAGGGAGCTATAGAATAAGCACCATAAGAGATTACTGTAAATTGCTTGTCCATCAACACCTGTCGACACACTATCTACGTAAGATGTCTAGAACTGAGAGGAGAGATGGAAAAAGCACTTCTACCCATTGAGAATACCACTAGAAATCCAGAAATGATGGACAAATTACACATATTCGTGCAGAGATCTGAAAAGCTTTCATTCAATTGCTAATTTTATAAAAATAAAAACACAGAACATCAGAACAGAAGTACCTTTTCTGAAGTACACGCATTCTGGTTACAGCTGTCAACAGGCCTGGTAAAAAAAGTAGAAAACAACCCGCAGTCAAAAATCTCCAATAATCTCCTGGCCCTGACTTTCACCACATCTTTAGCTGTAGCATGCCCAGATGGGAAAATCAAAGGCTGGAGAATCTGGGGAGAATTATGTTTTGATTGATTAAAGTGACAGGCCTAAAGCATGCAGAACCAGCCCATGGCAGACAACTATCTCAAACGATTTGCTCCAGAAAGGCTCTGAAGAAGTGCTCTCTGCCCACAGAGGAACACAACCCAGAGTTGTTTTGCCCTTCACAGAAATGAAAAAAAACTACAGGAGATGGAATATTATAGGTATGAAATTACTGGGAACAGAAGCAACTTAACAAAAGCACTGCTATCATGTCAATATGATATGGTTTCTCAAAACTTATCTAAACCCTAAATAAAAACATAACTTGCAGAATGTTAAGGTGCCTTTTTGCCTGATACACATCTTCCCACACTATCACAAGACAGATATTCTTTTAGGAATTCTGAGAAGAAGGAGAAACCTACAAGTCGGATGACGGATTTAGGGAGAACGAATTAAATAGTTGCAGATTTTAGGCTAAAAGACAACTAAAAAGAAGGAAAAAGAAGCTGCAAAAATTAATACCAATGTCTTGCTGAATTTAGAGGTCTATGAGCAATTAAACTATAAAAGGGTAAATACAGTATAAGCAGCAAAAAAATAAGCTCAGCAGCAACGTGTATTACCTTGTGAAATGGCCTCCAGAGAAATGTAGTGGGAATCCCAGTGTTTTGGATTTTTAAATGGAGCATGGACTAAGGAGATCCCATCTTGCTTGGTGAGCAGTGTTTTTTACAGATGACATCAGTGACTCAAAAGGTCTTTACTTCTTTAAACACCTGTGCCGAATAGTTTTGTTCAGTGATGTCGACTTACACTGCAGACACTTTCAACAAGTCTACTACCAGCTTCAGTATGTACTACGAATTACAGTCCTAACAAGAGCAGTAAATGAATGTAGGTTACTTAAGCCATTGTAAAAGCTGATGGCTGTTACCAGCTCTCCGGGCTCGGGGCACACACTGTTCCAGTATCCACCTGTCAACCGCTGGGACCCAGGTAACGCTCCCTGCCACACATTACATCTTTGTCAAAGAACAGACAACGTCATGGCGTAACCTCCCAGGTGAGCTGTTCCCTTCATCAACTCTCCTCTTTCCAACCCTGCCCTTGGCAAAATCCCCCTGCTTCGTACAACTTATTTTCTCATAGACCTAAAGTGATTACACACTCAAAACAACACATTTTCAGCCGGTTTGCTACTGGTAAGTCATAGCACCAGACAAGTCATTGGGAAGAGATGGTACTTGTAACAGCGAGATTCTCCCTGGCATGGAAGGAGATAAATTTGGGTTGGTAAGTACTGGATACAGTTTTAACCTGTAATTTATTTACAGGCAACAGCAAATGAATCTCTGATTTCTGATGAGAGGAGAACTTCACAATGCTCTGCCTCCATCTCAGCAGCAAGATACATGACAGCAGTAGCCCTTGGAGGGATGCAGGCATCCAGGAGTGATAGCTAACCAATGCAGATAAAACATATGGGTGCTAAAATGAAGCACTGATCTGCTCTAAAAATCAACAGAACATAGACTTGTGATATTTGCACAGGGAATAATTAGCTCCTCTTGTTATTAGATTTCAGAGCTAACAACCAATTGGTCCAACAGAGCCATCCCACTTCTCCCGGATGCTGTCGCTGACTGCACCATGGCTCAGGCAAACATTGCAGTCCTCCACAAGAGACTCCGCATTAGGGAGGTTGGTATCACAACCATAAAGACGGACAGAGTTTTTCAAGGCAAGATTTCACTTTAGTCGCAGAATTAAAGTGGTGATCTACAGTCACCTGCAGGGCTTGGATGTGGTCACCCAGTCATTCAAAGAGGCAGATAAGACTTGAACATGCATCTTTCATATATGAAGTAGTTGCCCCAATCATCTTACTATAAGTAGACTGGGGGAAAACATGACTCATACACACATGTAGATACACATCCACAATGCTACTCAAGACCTGGAAATTTGTCTGGATTAAAGCTGGAGAACCCCAACAAATGGTTTGATTTCAGTTTATAGATAATGGATAGACACTGAAGTATATTTCACCCAAAAAATCGGAATCACTTTGCAGTAACACCGGCAACATAACTGTACAACTTGCAATCCACTGCCTACATAATGCCTACAGGCAAAAGCAATGCAACTTCCAGGGTGCCTGACTCTGTTTAGCCTTTGCTTGGCTTTTCCTCTCATCCTTACCCTCTTACCAAAAACTCCACAGTCAGTGATATATTGAACAACTGGAGTTCAACTGAATTATAAATTGCTTATTTTTGGTCTTGCAGCAGATGGAGAAAACGTGTAACATGCTGCAGACAAGTTTAGGCGGGCAACGTTTTCACAAACTTAACAGAGGATCAAAGAGGGCTGAGCTCTGTTATAGGCTTGCTGTTTCCCAGGAGCTCTCTCTCCCTTAATTAGCAGGCAACGCTTTAACGGGGTGTTTATGATATATTTCACAACACGGCCTTTTCAACATAACGGATTTTTACTTTCGAATTCTCTACGAATTTTGACTTGCATTAGAAAAAAAATAAAAGAACTGAGAAGTGCCTTTAAAATGTGTGGGAAAGAAAAATCCACTTCTTTTCAAAAACACTCATCAAAAAAGAGAGAGGAAAAAAAAAGTTTAGCAAATTCACTTCAAGTTCCATCTTCTAAAACTAACCACAAGATTTTCACACTGAATCGCCTGCTTAACTCAAAGTTGTTGGTTTTTTTCGTCTTGGAAAATCAGGTAGCTAAATGGATCAATGTTAAGCCTCTCAGAAACCATTATAACCTTTACTACAATCTATATTCCCTTGTCTTGATAGGATCATTATTCCTGAGTAGCGTTCCCATTGAGCGGTGCAATTACTGTATGGCTAAAAAAAGAAGACTATTAGCAGAATTTCAAACACTACCACAATGCAGAGGTTTGTAATTATTAGCAAAGTGTCTTTCAATCTTCTTGATATTCAGGGTCCTAAAAAATTGCGATCAGATGTGCTTTTCTTACAACGATTTCCCTTATTCAAGCTGCTGTAGAGCGTAGGCACAAACTTCCTTTTCTTCAGTCACTTTTTGTGTGGCCCTTGCAAAAGTTTTCTACCAAAATCCTCCCTTGTAGGGTGGCTTGTAGATCACAGATTGAAAACAGCATCCCAGCATGTAAAAACTGAACAATTTTCAAGTGAGTGCTTATTTCTGAAACACTACATGAGGAAGAAATCCACAGCCTCACCTCTCTTCCTGGGAATGTACTGTCCTGTGTAGAGACACAAGAAGAGGAAATCAGCTCCCAGCTTCCAAAGATCAGAACACAGCTTTGTCACATCACTGTTTTAGAAACATAAACTCCTTTTGCCACTGCCAAGAAAACTGTACCAAGAAGGTTTTTTAGCAGTTTGGGCAAGTTGCTGAATCCATCTGTCCACAACTGAAACTCTGAGCACTGTGCTGGGTCACCACTTTATACAGCCACACCACATGTACCCAAAGCAACAGTTACTGCCTTCCCCACTTCTCAGAATTTTTAATTAAGACATTGATAATTATTTACCTTTATTTCCTGATCCCATACAGGCAGCATCAGCCCCTCATGCCCACCTGGCATGCTATGGATCATAGCCATGCACAGGAGCTTTATTTGTGTGGACACCTACGAAAAGCAGTGTTACAGACCTACCACAAATGGAATACCTAAACCAAGGCGTGAATCTAAGCTGATGCCCAGAACATGGAGGGTCTGTGCAAAGGGCAAGGCCATTTTGCTGTTCTTGAAAGGTGGAAGTAAGGAAGGCTTAGAGGGGTAAGATGATTTAATCTCTTCTTCAGCTATTGAAAACTATAATGAGCCTGATCCTCCTTTTGGACTAGAGCCCAATTAGCACACATGTAAAATAGCAGAGGGAAGATTAGAAATGTACTCTGCTGAAGGCAGGCAGCAGCAGCACTGGCCAAGAAATCCCCTATCCTAGTTCTGGGAACAATCTGGACTCTTCACTCTTCCTGTAGTTGCCAGAATCGTGTTTAACATGATGCTAGCAAAGCCATTCCATCCTCACAGTGAAGGATAACCAAACATTGCTACGATGAAACTGTATTTCCAGTTAAAACTGTCACAGTGCCAAAACCAGCCTGTGCAGTTAAAGCTGTTCAGTTGATTGGAGCCTCTTGCAGAAGCATTATGAGGAAAGTTCACAGACAGTGCCCAAGGTTCACATCAGCCATGTCACTGCTGTCTAAGTTTCCCTAAAGTAAAACAAAACAGAAATACAGAACACCTTGGTACATTTTTGGCGTACATTATAAAAATGCTATTTATGTAGCTGAATTTAACACCCAAAAAAAAAAAAAAAAAAGAGAGAGAAGACAGAGGCACTTTCCAAGTGATTATGTGCTCTGTAATAATAGTTTTCAGCTGGTGATTCAGAAACTCCAGGGCATTCAAGGAAGATCTAATGGTTTATGCCAATAAATTACACACATCTCATTGGAAACATTTATGGGTTACAAATCAACAAGGAAATAAACCCAGTGCTGCAAAGCATTGGTCCTGCAAGCCCCAAAAGCGTGAAGTGAAAACAAAGATGAGATCAGACAGACAGCGATGCACACTGCTGCACTGGGTTTAGCCTAGGCAGAGGAAGGCTGCAGACTTATTCCTCACTCCCAAATCATCTTGTCTTTGCGGGCAGCTCGCTATTAGTGATGCTGTGCCAAATCAGTTGTAAAAATTGATACCCAAATGACAGAAGTGGTTTTTATGAGAATATTTAGCCCCATGGTGTCTCCTCCTTTCTTCCCATTCCTTTGTTGCATGCTCTCCTTTTGTCAACAATAAAGGCAACAATTACTGATTCTCACAGTTTCAGTGGGATGGGGAGAAGAGGAAAAGGATAGAAGAAAAAATGAATTATGCAAATGTGACATTAATCATTCAAAACTGTGGAGCCTTTTTCAAAAAACCCAGGTCTCTCCACCATATAGAGTATATGGTGATAAGTTCAGGCAAAAAAATACTCATGGAAGACCAGCATCCAAATATTATGCTCAAAAGCTCCACCAGCAACATGGCTGAGGAGTTGATGGTGATTTCCTATGCTGACTACTTCACACCTTTGTTTTTGCCTAGACTGTAAGACTTCCTGAACTCAGAAGTGTGTTCGTTTCGTGTGTCCAGTGTGTCCACAAAACAGGGAATCTGTGACTGCACAGTTAGATACTACTGCCACCAAAATATTAATACAAAACTTGAAGGAATTTTCAGGACGGAGAAAATGGAAATACCTTTCTTAACCATAATATTTGGCCTGGATATACTGGAGAGCCAGATTCTGCCTCAGCACTGGTGTTAAGTCCAGAGTCACTCCATTGAAGCCAGGCACATCCTCCAAATCAAAATAAGGTCCTTTGCATTTAAAGAGCCACTTGTCACCATAGGCACAAAAAAAATAACAGTTCTGTGCCTAGTGGTAGTACAAAAAGCAACAATGCATAACTTTATTTATATTTCTCAAACTGATGGTTACAAAAAGGGCATAAAGAAAGTCACAGATCGTCGGAGTATTAGAAAAGTGGTGTTAGCAGTGGTAAACTGTGCTCTTTCAAGGTAAAGCAGTGAGAAACATCTGTAATTACTGGATTAGGGGAATGAAAGAAGAAACCTGCAGTCAGAAATTACAGCGCATTCTGTAATTGAGCTGCTGTCATTCATCAGCTTGCATGAAGACAGAAGAGCCAAAAGGAAATCGCAAGTTCAAAAGGCTGGAGAAAAGCCAATTTATACCACCACTTGAACCCACCCACCTATGCTGTCAAGCTGTTGCATAGAGCAGACCCAATAGACCGAGTCCCCACCCCGCCTGCAATCATGCTACCCAGTCTGCAGCAACTGAACAAGCCAGGGTCAATCAGAGCAATTACTTCCATGGAAATTAGCAGTGGGAGGGCATGTCTAGCTGTTTAACACAATGAAGATATTTTAGAAACATTTTGAGGAGTCACCCAGTTACTGTTACTCCTTCTTCCCCCACACACACTGCATCCTTACAGAGCCTATGGAAATTGCTCTGTGGACCACCATTGAGCAGTGCAAGCAGTGCTGTGTGGGAACCACAGCCTTAAGTAGCAAATGCAATGGATGATTATCCATTCTGGATTATCCACCTTTGTGTGCACACATGGTCCGTAGCTCCCACCTCCTTTCACTTCTGCTAAGTCAACCACCAGTCCAGCCAGACATGATGGGAGACTGAGGGGTCACTGGGAAAAACAGACCTAGTTTCAAATAATTTAGAAGTATTCAGAGCCACAGACCTGACCAGGCAGTTGCCCCAACCAACTTAGGAACTGCTCCCTCAGCAACTCATTATTCTTCATTTAATTCAGCCTTGTTACAAACCAGGGTCTCCAATGTCTAGGGCAGGCATCAATGGCAACAGTCACACTGTCCCATATCTAGCCACTCTTCCTACAAGCCTCTATAGAAGCAATTGAGAAAAAGCAATTTAGAAAAACGGCTTCATTTGTGCACTGAGAAACCTCCCTTTGAAGAGCTCCTCTCCCTCCCTGCCACCGGCTCGTCAAGGAACCTAACACCCTGGCTGAGCTATGTACTTTAACTAGGTGACATGTATAACCCCGGACTCATTTTCAATCTGCACCTTGCTGAGGACAATGGAGCTACCGAGTACTCGGCATCAGGGTTACAAAGATCAACCACAAGTGTATTTCTTTGGAGAAGGACATTCCTGGGCTTTCCACGCTGTTGGAAGAAGCCAGTCTACTGCACATACCAGACTGGTACTGTCACGCTCACCCACATTACTTGATTCTAAACATGAAGCTAAGCCTCTGCTAGCATATGATGGTCCCACACGCTGCACATGATGGGTCCCCAGAGCCTGGCTGGGCCCAAGGCTGCACTGACAAAGCAAGGTCAACATCTAGGCAGTGCTGCCAACATTCCTGCCTTTGTTGAGTGTTATAGGTGTTGATGCTTTCCTTAAAGCCTCAGCTACAGGAGATGGGTGGTTTATATAAGAACTGCATCTCCATTTATTTATCTGAAGTGTGCTGCTAGCCCCAAAGGCTAGAGCAGTGGCTGTGCAGAACAGCTTGAGAACATAAACCGAAAGCAATCTCAAGGCTGATAAGACAAAAGGGAAAAAATGGAAAAAAACGTTTCTTCAAGCCTCATGATGTTTAAGCTGATTTCACCTATCAGGAGTATATGCTTAACATCACAAGTGTTCAAGGCAAGGCACAACTGGAATATTTTTGTATAAAGCTCAGTGAGGAAACTACAATTTCTTTCCCAGTCTCAGGTCACATCATTATAAAAAGATTACAGTATAGAACAAAGAGGGTCCTTTTCTTTCTCGAGTCAGAGCACTGAAGCACATGATTAGATACAGCTCTTTACACAAGGGTTTGCCCAGCACTGTCACATTTCTGTGAAGTTCATTTCATCCATGAACTTTTGAAGAAAAGGGCTCAGCAACATTATAAACACCATATATAAGAACACCATCACCACCTCTTGGGTCCTGAAAGTCCCATTACAGGAGGGACACCAAACCATCACAGCATCAGGTGGTCTCACACAATACCCCACTGACATCTGTCAGGTCTCTGTTTGAGGAAAGGGCCTCCTTCCTTGCATGGGGGGATGCTCCAAGGGGAAATTTCACCCACACACACACTGCCCCACCACCTGCAAGATTACCAATGCTGTGAGAAACCACTCCGGTTGATTCCATTAAGGCCAAAGGTGTGGTGTTTAATCTTTCCCTCACTCAGGAATTCTGCACACGACCTACATCAAAGCTCTATATCGCTCCAGTCAGCTCAGGACTGCTTCATGCCACCACCATTTCCTTCTGCACATGGTTGGGCATAGCCAAGCAAGAGTGATATACGCGAAGTTAACTCTGTGCTACCCTCCTATCAGTTATGTGTTTACCAGCTTCCCTATGAAGTTTGCAGCCTGCTCTGAGCTGTCCCTTGCAGTGCCAAGTCCATCCTAAATACAGGCTGGCTGTGTCCAGCTGAGCTCCAGCCCCTGCCGCGAATGGACTCCTGCAGCTGAATGCGAAGCAATCAGGGCAGCACATCCTTGCTCAAGAGATGGGCTCATCACTAAGGTCAATGAAGCAGTCAAGAATAGGATCCACAAAAGCCTCAAGTACCAAAAACATTGTCCGTTGTGTCCCAGTAATTAAGAGGCTTTGTCCTGGAGTCTCCTAAAAGGTTTTCAATTAATTTTTCATTTTCACAAAGATCTTTCCCTTATCTTGTTCCTTTCATAAGGACACAAACTGTGCAATTAAAATTAAATTGGGAACAAACCAGCCAGATGTATCCTAGAGCCATGACGATGGAAACACCTATTTCATTCTGTCACTTGCCTCATTCTGAGGTCAGGCTCTATACAGAAGAGCAAAAACAACAACAACAAAAATACTTTGACACTTTACAGTACATTTTCTGAATGTCAGCCTGTGCACCTACAAAGTGCAAGGTAGACAGATTTGCTTATGTTTCTATACCAATTCTCTTTTTTATCAGTAGATAACTCAAAACTCAACTAGATCCAAGGACAAGAGAAACACCTCATGCACCGAACCCATACACACCTTCTCAAGCTACAGCCTTCATTTACCTATGCTGTTGCAAATTGGGGTTTATCCTATTGCAGATGTTATAGTCATGCCAGAGAGATCAAAATACAAAATGCCTTCTCTCCTATTTAGACAGTTATAAAGCCGATAGTCATAGCAGACAGAATCACAGAATTGTAGGGGTTAGAAGGGACCTTTGGAGATCATCTAGTCCACCCCCCTGCCGAAGCAGGTTCACCTAGAGCAGGCTGGACAGGATCATATCCAGGCAGGTTTGAGTATCTCCAGAGAAGGAGACTCCACAACCTCTCTGAGCAGCCTGTTCCAGTGCCCTGTCACCCTCCAAGTAAAGAAGTTTTTCCTCACAAGGAACACAAGCTGCATTCTAGCTTGCGTCCATTGCCCCCTGTCCTGTTGGACAGACATGTTCTAACCACTCTTAATTCCAGATGTGGGAAAGCAAAAAGATTTCTCCAATTTGAGAGCTTAGAAATGGGAAGAACAATCATTAATGGGTTCCATGGTAAAGAACAGTTGAGTGTTTTCAATCAGGATCTCTGTGTAACAAACACAGCTCACCAGAAGTTGAAAAGAGGCAAAGTGAATGCTAACCAGTAAGTCACACGTTACAAACACTCTGATCCTGCTCCTTTCTACCCAGCGAAGTCAGATTCCGAATTTGAAACAAACTCTTGCTTGTCAACACTCCTCTTGGGAGAGCTCCCTCACCAGGCAACTGCTGTGCTAGAACAGCCTTTCCTGGCTTCCAAGCCCAAGCTCAGGCTCCAGGTTTCTACATGCGCCATATGACATGCTACGTTAGCCCAGGGTTTAATCTATTCTCTCGTGCTGCTGTCCTTTAAAAACATTAGCATTTCCTACACGTATATTCCATATTGGCTTTACAAGTATCAAAATGCTATGGTGAAATTTAAACTAAATATAGAGACGATACTTTTAAATAACTCTTAGCTCCAACTTGCCAAGCTGATTTTGTTTGAATGGAAAAAGCAGGCCCCAACTGTAAGCTTCCATTGTAATTAATGATTACAACACATTCCTCTCCCGTTTCAGATTTAGCACCTCATTAATGTGTGGGGTATTTTGCTTGTATGGCACAGCTGTAGTTAAAGTTGAATTAGTGTTTCCATTATAAACCCATGTTTTCAAAGGTTTATTGCTCAGACACATAAGATTTAGTCTGCAATGAAAATTGTCATCGAGTGTTTCAGCTCAGAAGCAATTTTTTGTCCTTCAAAATTTGGAAGGAAAAAAACACAAAAAAAGCAAGCCACCCTGTTTATTAATAATTCACATTTTAAAAAGCATTGCAAATACATGTTTACATGATAGCCTGTGACAGCTCCATAGAATGTCAACGCCCACACACTCCTGGGAGATGTGTCATCTTAAAAACTGAAATAAAAGCCACATTTTTACACCACTTGATGGGAGGCGAAGAGAAGGAAAGAAAGACTTAAAAATAATATTGACGAAGGAAACTTATTAAAAAAACCCACAGTCTTTGTTTAGAAACATTAAAGTTAAGGCTTTCAATAGAGTGGGGGGTGGGTGTGAATAATTTCAAGTATATTTGTACTTTCAATTTTTTGGTGCTTGTCCGTGGGCAAATGCATTTAGCAAGAAGCAGTCAGTCCCACTGACTTCCTGTCACATACGGCATCCAAGCCTTCGACTGTCCGTAAATCCTGGACTCTTAAGGTATAACCAGATCATGCCTTTGCAACAGCAAAGTTTAACTCAGTGTACGAGGCAAAACGTACAACAGAAAAACCTCCAGGGGCTCCACACTTCGTGATTGTGCCCTTCTACAATTAGCTTTAAGACTGAAACAATTGAGAAGCAGAGCTTTTAATTGGGAGGCTTCTGAGGCCTCTTCTCGGCTGATTATTTCCATGATTATACACTTATGACATGCAAAATTACAAACAAATGTATGATGAAATTACCAAATTCTCAGTTACCACCATTACCAGAATGGATGCATTTTTGATGGCTCAAGAAACATTAAAATGTTATTTTTGTAACACAGTAAAACTCCCGGTTATTTTGACTCCAAGACTCGTGGGTTTACTCAAGACATAATGTTTCCAGACAAGAACAAACGCATGAAAGAACGCATAGCAGCTACTACAAGAAAACCAGGACAGGCACATCCTTTGTGAGCAGAAAGGCAGTGTCGTTACTCAGAATTGCTCACATTTTGCTCTTCACTAGATTAACAAAACACTGCCAAAACAGACAGAGAGTGGGGAGTGTGCTTTTTCCCCAGTGTTGCCCTCCATTTTTCAAGAGATTACTCCAGACAACTAAGATAATGGGAGCATGGTAGCAATTGCATATCCATTTGATCAAGTTTTGGAGGTTACAATAGTCTATCCAAAACCCTGCTGCTTTCCCACACAGATAACTCGAGACACAGCATATGGGTCTAACTCTGTCCTCCCAGAAATCAAAGCCTCAAGAAGATTCTGTACATCAAAGGCGGTATAACACTGTGATACTTACCAAGGCTCCCATGAACTCTGGACTTTGTAGTGTTTTCTTCTCCTATGTTTTTCCAGGCATGGGAGCCCACCTCTCTTTTCAAAGCAGAGCTTCTTGTTGATGAAGTGGAAGAGGACCGCAGGGAGGATGATGAAGACTCCAGACAGACAAATGCAGACAAAAACCCAAAGGCCTCAGGAGTAACTAGGAACCGAAAGTCAGAAAGAAAATATCAGAGCAAGTGGGAAAAACTGCCCAGAAAAAGATGTGTTTTAACCACATCTGCATCCATGGCTCTGCTTCCCCATCCTCTCCCCAGAAGAAATTACAATGAAATTCAAGAGCACTTGGACTTGCGTTAAATGGATACAATATCCGCATTGGGCCAGTCTACTGAGAACATCAACAACAGGGTGTACTACACACCAAACCTCGTTGCAGTTAAGGTCTTAATTTCTATCTGATGATGAACTCCAACACAGGAAAGACTCCAACCGATTTTAATGAACTTTCATATCAATGCAGAACTCCACCATCTTCAAGAGAGACACTCAATCTTGGCTGGATCAACAAGGATCCAGCCAAAAAAGGGCAGTTGGTCATAAACCATTTCTGCATAGCTTGCAGTAAATTCTCAGGGGAGACTGCGGGAAGGATTAGCTTGGGGGGCAAAAGGCCTCAACACCTCCTTTACAATTTGTGTATTTTCTCTAAAACGAGCGTATTACACCATAATGGCACTCACTAACTTCACTACATTCACTAAGAACCAGGTTAACATATAGCCTATGATATTCGTTCAACTGTTACTCTACCCTTAAATAAGAAGTATATTACTGCACTACATAATTACCGTTCTTTGCTGCGAAAGACCAGCCTCCTGCTCAGGTAATACAGTTTAGCTCCCTTGGTGTCAGGTCTTGGCCACATGTAACAATCACAGTGGTTTTGCACCACCTGATGATCTAGTCCTATATGTCAACATCCCTATGTCAAACTGTAGAGAAACAGTCTAATTTCAATTTTTCATGTTCTGCCTGTACCGCTGGGTCTGCAACAAACCACAGGCGCCAGCAAAAGCTTTTAAAGCCATTTCACCTCTCTCACACATATCAAAATGCCAAAACAAGGGATAAACGCTACATAGATCATCTGATGTGGATGGCAAGGGCACACACGTCGAAAACTGTAAGAGCCATCTAAAAAAAAAAAAAAATTGGCTTGTTATTCTGGTAATTACTTCACCAGGAAGGGGTGAAGTTCAGTTGTTCAATTCAAGTCAAAGACCCCATAAAAATGAAACATCGGCAGCATCAGTGGCACACTAGGGATGCCTGTGATTGCAACGCTGCAGCTCACAGATGAGAAGAGCAGGAGGAAAGGATGTAAACTGAGCCAGCCCTGCCTGTGAAACATCCCACTGGGAGTTTACAAGACTTGACTCAGCAAAAGACTTAGGCTAGAAGAGCTACCCTGTCTCCAGTTACAGCCTTGATAGTGCACAGTAGGACTATGATCTTAGTGGAGTTTCCATCTCTGGAGACATTCAAAACCCGCCTGGACGCGTTCCTGTGCAACCTGCTCTAAGGTGACCCTGCTCTGGCGGGGGGGTTGGACTAGATGATCTCAGAGGTCCCTTCCAACCCTATGATTCTATGATCTAGGTGATTAAAAAATCCTAAATTAATACAAGCCCATGTGCCTCAACTGGAAACAAAAATCATCAATGCATAGCAGCAGCCCACATGCAAAAAAGCTGAACCCAGAGAAATATGGGTTACACAAACTCCAGAGGTGGCTCTGACCTTGCTCACTCCAGCCTAAGCAAGGAACAGAAACATGCACTGAATTACAGTAGCTTAAATGACAACAAAATCAAGTGTACATTTCCATTGCTCTCTTCTGCATGGGCACAGTCACTTGTCTGGCGACTACTACTGTGCCCCCCTTGTGCCACACCAACACCAAGCAGCATCCACGGAGACAGTGGGTCTCCCTGTCAGCACTGAAATTTGGTGCCACAACTTCCCTGGATAATTTGGCAGGCACATACCAGCCTTATCTTCCCGTCACGCTTCAACCCAGGGAGCAGGGCTTGGGATGTGAGAGTGGCTGAGTGATACATCTACTCTGGCTATTTTCAGATGCTGAAGTCACCATTAAGTGTCTGCTGGAGCCAACTATAAATCAAAGGAGCTAAGTATAAATCAAAGCAGCCATAACCCCAGAATATACATGACAGCCTGTCTGGGTCCCCATCACTGACTCCTCCTTTTCTTGAGCACAACATATGGAGGAAGAAGGATTACGCTCTACCTCACATATAAAACACTTGGGATCACCACATCTCAGCACACAAGTGTGTGTGTGTGTGTGTGTGCACAAGCTCACATGTATACACGTGTGTGTGAGAAGTCAGAGCAGGCACGTAGCAAACTGACAATCAGCGTGTGATGTGGAGGGGCAAGGACAGAGGGTGTGATATAGAGGGGAAAGGACACCACTGTGACTATTTATTAAAACCTTTTATAAAATCTCAGCTCTGAGTCCAAGGAGATGCCAGGGTTTCCCCTTCTCAGACAGGGCACAAGCATGCCACCAGTATTTTTAAACACAAATTGTCCATCACATGCTCTGATACGCTACACGCCAGCTGCAGAAACCCTCAAAGTGCCCCTTTCTCCAGACCTGCATGGTACCTTTCCCAGAGGAAAAAGCAGACCCTTGACTACACCAAGCATCCTGAAAGCAAGTTTGGAAACAAATTATCGGCTGCTATCCACTTGCTCTAAAGGATCTCAGACTGGCACAACATCATTATTGCCCATCTATTCTTGTTTTCTGATCAGCTACAGAGGAACAAGAAAGTAGTAGCACAGTGGCATAGGACTTGGGACGACGTTTCAGGCTTTCCCCTACTCCTTGGGGCAGAGGTGTAAAAGGCTCCTCCTGTCAGAGCTCACAAAAGATCCAGCAGCACTTTCCAGGAGGAAGCTTTCAAAGCCGAACACTAACAACTGTGTCCACAGAGAGGCAGAGGTTTTGGGAGCACGGGTAAGAAGGGACTGCACAGACCCCTCCCAATATACCCTGAACAGCAAAGACTATCAGCCAGCTGCCAACAAGGGCTGAGATCCCTGCACCACCCCTCCCATCACTGTAGGCACCAAGCAAAGAGGAAAGGTGCCCCAGAAATATCACCACAGCTCTGGCAGGAACTGACACCTTCTGCACAGGTGGCATCCACAGCAAACCAGAGTCCCTCTCCTAAAGAGGGTCTGCCCAACTACAAGGAGGTGGCTGGGACTTCTGCAGCACAAGGCAAAGGACCTCGTGCATCCTGTCCCATGGCTTTAAGCAGAAGTTTCCTCTCCGCTCCCCCACATTATCATTGCCAGATACTAGAGATTTGTGCCGCAGTGTCTCTGAGGCAGGGCTGTTATTTTGCACCTGAGCACTGTCTCACATACGTAGATAGAAACATTACAGTCTGTGCACCTGGCTCCAGCTGGAAGCTCATATCCCTCTGCAATGGGAGGCATGCTGGCTCTCTGCTCCTCCATCATCAAGAGGAAAACATGCTGCACCTGCATACAGTCCTGACCACATGGCCCAGCTCTCCTCTCAACCCTCAGCTGAAGGGTTTTCTCTGCAGACTTGAAACTCTAGGTTAAGATTACACCTGGGAAATTATTGTAAAACTGATTTGGTGTAGAGCTCTGCGCTGGCTTGTGATGGAATGTCTGGGCCTGGGAGAGTGTAGAGGAGGAAGAGCAGCAGAAATGCACACGTCACTTGCATTACAGCATTGCTGGAGTGTGTCAGAGTTTCTCACACAATTAAAATGTCCAGCCTTACAGCAACAGATGACAAACTGTACCTGAGGGCAAGAAGAGGAGACATAGTGAGGCATTCAACTGTTGGTCCAAACCGTGGGCACCCAAGTCCAGGGAAAGAACTGGCCACTATGTGCTTTGGGACATGAACAGTCCATTCAGCCAGGACTCTCTCCCATTCGCTTACCCATTTTTAAGCTAAGAAATTAATGCCATAGATGTCTTTGTGCAATGCCACAGTGGGTCCACACATTCTGTTGCCCCAGGTGACAGCACAAGCCAAGAAACAGTGTCTGCCCACCTGGCAAGGTGAGGGCATGCATAACCACACACAATCCTTTGTGTACACTGCTTAAGAACAAATAAGAGGCGCAGTGTGAAGGCCCCCAAGCTAGGAATCAGAGATGGAAGTGAGATCAACAGAAGACATCTGACAGAGGACAGAGGGAGCACAAGACATTACACCATGCTGTTCCTGCTCCAACCTCTCCCTCAAAGCTACCTCCACACTAAAAGATGACTTCAGGGGAGAGTCAGGGAAGAGCAGGAGGGAAGTACTGGCCACACCATTACACGCACTGAATTTGACTGGGTATTTGGCTTGTCGCAGGTTTCACAGCAATTCTGCTCGCAGACTTTGCCGTTTCCAGACAGACCAGGACCAGGAGAATGAACGGAAGAAGTGCCACAATAGATTCACCTGGAGAGTCTGCAATTAAGAAAACTTTAATCCATTCAGCTTTGCAAGGGTTAATTTTTGCATAAAATCCTATTCCAGACAATAGCTCTTTCATTCTGTTTGATACCAAGCTTCCTGCAAAAGGAATGTTTACTGGTACTTTTTAATTACAAAAAAACCCATAAATTGTCTGTTTTACTGTCTGTGCTAATTACATTTCATTATATATTTGGAGTAAGCTATGATTTTCCTACTGGTTCCCATGACATTTTTCATTATCAACCACTAATTGTCTAGCATGCACACTGCATTGTGAACCAAGTAGGCTGATGCGTGGGCAGAAGTTCTAGCGAAAGCTGCAAGGCAGTAGAAGTGCACGTTATTATTATTACTATTATGATGTATTAGAAAGTTTCCACCTACTTGCATACCTACATATCCTCATCCCTATCAGCAGTATCACAGCGCAGCAAAGCACAGGAGTCCCTCTGTAAGAAGCCTTGTGCTTAGCAAGGCTCAGCAACTTCTGAAGGAAAGTTGTGTGGGGTGAAATGACGACAGCAGCCCCACTGCCAGGACAAGTTCCCTGTTGGGTGCAATGGAAACACCAAGAAGGTTTCTCAGTCACTTCCTCTACTCAGTGCCCAAAGCATGTGGGTATCAGGATCTTGTCACTTTGCCCACTCACAAGCTGAGGCCAAGGTTACAAAGGAAAATAGTGCCATATGTGAATTCCCAAAGGAATAGGATAATTAACGGGATCTTTCTCAGAGAGCAAGATAGAAAAGAAAGTAAAGGGTTTTCATGATACACAGCTAACACTGTTTCCATTATAGCAAAACCTCTAACGA
The DNA here is from genome assembly GCA_013398915.1 of Dromas ardeola. Classification (NCBI taxonomy): domain Eukaryota; kingdom Metazoa; phylum Chordata; class Aves; order Charadriiformes; family Dromadidae; genus Dromas; species Dromas ardeola. The sequence continues at coordinate 103,591 of VYZM01004615.1, read as the reverse complement.
GTCCATAGATGCATAGATGCAAGCTCAGAAAGTGCCACAAAGGGTAAAGCAACTCATTGCATGCAGCATTTCATAAATTCAGACCAAGGGAAGCTGTAGGCACTGACTCTTCATACCACAAACTGCTAGAATAAGGAGCGCATGACCACTGCTCCCCAGACCATCATTATCGGCCTCGGACAGGTGGCAATTCTATTCATGTGCACCACACACACAATACATAAACACTTCAGAAATAAATGTGTGTTTTCACAGGATTGCAGCTCTCTCCTGATATCTATTTCGAAGGAGATAAAGCCCGACCCTTCCTAACAGCACTGTGAGGGAACAGTTGTATAACTCCTCCTCTTCTCCTCAAGGTGATCCACAAATACATTATCAGAAACGCAATCAGACCACATTCAGTGCTGTAGCAGAAGGGTGAAATTCCCACCCAAGGCAGGAGGACTTGCCCTGCATCGAGGCTCAGTTTCACACACTTTATTTTTATGTGCTGATTTACAAACAGTAAGAATGAGGAAGTTCTCCAGTCCTTTTATATAAGGAACATGAAGGACTGAAAGTCGCTTTTGACCTGACTATACTTTTATTAACTTTGACTGCAAAATTTCACTGATCAAAGGGTGGAAGAATGGGCCCATTCATAGCTGCTGCTGCTGTATGTGTAGGTCACCTTTAAAGATGTAAGCTGCCCTTATGGCCTATGACATAGGCATGCAATTTCAAAGGTCTCAGAGACAGTACAGCAACTTGATCTCTCTTTCTTCTACAACCCACATAACCACTGTACCCAAACACCTTGCAGGCTTCAATGTGTTTATCCCCCCAGCAACTCTGTGAAGCAAGGAAACATTAACACATCTGCTCCACAGAAGGGGAGCCATGGCACAGACACAACCCAAAATGGTGGAAGCTAGACCCAAAAGAACAATCAAGAAAAGTCCTGTCCACCTACACGGGCACTTCAGTGTCTAGAAATACTTCACTTTTCACCCCAAGGCTCAGGCTCCCAAATACAACATGTATAGCACCTGCCTAGAGATGACACCTTGACAACAGCCGCAGGCCTCCAAGCATCTCCTCAGTCACCTTGGGTCACCTGAAAGCCAGAGGACTGGCATTTCTTCACCCAAAGCCAAATTCTTCTTAGTGACGCAATGCAGTAGAGGTGAGCAACACCTCTTGGCAACACTGAGTTCAAGGGAAGGCACATCAGGCACAACAGGGGACATGGAGGCAGTGGCATCAAAAAAGGGCACTCACCTAAGAAATGGAAGGCGTGAGATAAATTCTCCATTAAACCCACAAATACAGATGAAACAAGGGAACAGAAGTGTGTCCTAACAGACAGGGGAGCATCCACGCTGTCTAACGGAGGTGACTCAAGTAACAACCTGGGCCTCTAAAGGGTGATTCAGACTAATTTTCAATCTTAGTAATAATCTTAGAAAAGGCTCCAGTTCAGGATGGTATTTAAAATTCATTGAAGTTAACAGGGCCAGGGAGACTGAGAATTTGAGCAGCACAGCACTTGAACTGGCATTCACGAACTGGAAGCTGGTTCCCTTCATGTCAGGGCTGAAGATGTTTAACTCAGAAAGCACAAGGAACCTCGTAGTACCCATCCAGGCCTTGGTCCTCCTGTACCACCACCAGTCCCTGCGAGGATTGTTCTTTAGAGTAGGGCCAACAGCTGAGACAATCAAAGTGAAAACTGCAGCATTCACAACTGTGTCTCAGTCCTTCTCCAGACCAGTGAAGAAAAATTAGAACCACACAGAAAATTACTTTCCTAGTCCACAGTCTATGAGAAACTCTTACACTCAAGTCTTTGCTCTGTCATTTCTTCTCTATCTCAATATTCACCCTCATCTCTGAGCTATGCTCAGATTCTCAGTTTTGCATGCTGGAACTATTTTCCATTGTAAAAACAGCCATCACACAAAGCAGTGACGGAACTAACTTGGTGGTCAAAGCTTTCACCTAAAATACAGGAAAGCAAGAAAAAGGCTGTAGTGATAACTACCTATATAATCTGTATTAGATCAAATGAGAGAAAGAAGCTAGTCCCTAAAAGCCAATCTCCTGATGCTTAGGGCTCCTGTGTTAAGAGATGAGACCTGCACTCAAATGCAAGTCTCAATCAAACTGGACAGAGACTTGAACTTGCCCCTTCCACATGTCCTTTGGCTGTCTCACCTCCAGAAAATCTACCACACCAGCAAGGGACATCTGGTTTCTCTACCCATCACCACACTCGGCTCAGAAAGGAATTCCATCCTGAATAAGGACACAACTTGGGTCTAGGTAAGTTTTTTCAAGATGATGTATTTCTTAGAAAAAGTTGTAACTCAAACAGAATTTAATCGTCCAACAAGAGCACATTTTCTCAGAAGATTCTCAGCCCGCTCTTACTGTAGTATGTTTGTCTTTGACCATGTCCCAGGCTTGTTTTCAGTCACAGTACAACACAGAGTTCATAATCGGATACATTTTGTCATAGCTGACACCACCACTACCTTACTGCTAGAAAGGGAAGACTAGGGCTGTCAGTCTGCCACCTTTCTGGAACACTGAAGTCACACTTTTTTTTTTTTTTCCCCTTTTCCTTAAAGACAACTTCTTTGTTGCCATGGTATCACTAATGCAGTATTTTGAGACAGGGAAAGAAGATAACCGTGCATCATCACAGTGACGCATCTATCAACTGCCATCCTCTCAAAAAGGGTAAATAAGTAAGGATGCCAATGTAGACTTTTAAAGGCTCCTCCACCCTTTTTAATTTTTCCCTCTCACATACAAATTGCTGTCTACAAAGGTCATGCCTGGGTTTTATGACAGAGGTGGTCAGAGTTTGTCTCTCAGCAAGCATTCTCTAGGTTTATTTTTTAATTCCTTCTGTTCTACATGACACCAGCTGAGACGCATAATCACAAGAGAACAGAAGTACCTGCATGTTCAGAAAATGCCAGCCAGGCTCCCCATGTTAAACCATGCAATGACTGCTTTGTAATTCTTGCTTGTGCAATTTCTTCCTGAACTAATAAGGTACCTACTGCTAGGCACAACCCACATTTATCTCAACAGTAACAGAAACAAAAAAGGGCACTCTGATGGTGTCTCCCATATACCACCTTCAACTCATCAGGTATGGTCTTGTTGGCCTTGTAGCATGTCTTTCCTATCACTTCCAGAATTACTTTAGAAAACCTTTGCTAACTTAGCAAGTCAAGCCTTGCACTGAGCACAATGGCATTTCCCTCCTTGACCGTGCATATGAGAACACTGCATCCCTTCCAAAATTTCTGAGAAAGCTCTGCACACCGCTGGTACAACCCTGTTCTCTCAGTAAAGCCAGGGAACAGCCACAGTGAGAGATGCCCGTGTCCCAGCACACTCCCTGACTTTGAGCCCAGATCAATGAACAGGCAACAACAGACACAATGACTTTTGGCACACCACCACTGCCTCAGTGGCGACACGATGAGCTTTTAATCTCCCTGATGGTGCAAAAGGAGAAATAATGTAATCAAATGAAAAATTATATAAGCTGAATTTATCAAGGCTTCTGCAACAGAGGAGGGAGCAGAAAGCAACAAGCAAAGCAGTGACAAAAGGTCAAACTGGAAGGATCCCTGGTATGGGTCAAGAATTCAACAGTGAGCACAGAGTCCTCCAGCAAACAAAAATAAGTATTTTACATTTGGGGGACTGGGGAAAGGGGAGGAGATGGAGCAAAAAGGAGGATCTCAGTTGCTGTTTCTCTCTTATTTGGGGGGATAACAAAGAATAAGTTGTCTCCACTCAGAACTGAAGTGCTCTCATCTCTTCAAAGAGAAATCTAATTGGGATCTTTACGCTCTTATGTACTTATTTTTCTCATCCACAAAACCTTGTTCTTAGTTCCACCAATTTGACCCAAGGCAGAATGACTCACCACAGCAAAAGGCCGGACAGGAGCTTTTTTTTCCAAAGACCTAAATAAACCCTACTCCATCAATTGACCAAGGACGATGCAGCAGTAAACCTCTCGTTGAAGGCTGTGCGTTGCCTTGGCAACCTGTCTGATCTCCATTGCTCCAGGGACTGGAAATGTGCTGTCAACAGGAGATTTCAGCCAATCAAACCAAACCTCTTAATACTTAGACGACTTCACATCTATGGAGAGCAAGCCATGTGCCCATGGAAAGCAGGGCACTTCCAGAACCCAGCCCTGGCTCCTCCTTGACACGTTATTTGTTGGGTCCTTGTAGGCCACGAACATCTCCTGACAGCTACCGAAGGAGAGGAGGGGGTGGTAAGAGGCCACAACAGGCTTGCTATCTGCATGGCAGCTCCATACCTGGACTCAGCACATGCCTGGCAGGCTGCAGAGAGGACAGGCAGCAAGGAGACCAGCTGCCTAGTGAGAGCTGCCTGCAGGTAACAGGACCCCCACAAGGTCCATGCCTCAACTCCTGGCCTTTGAAAGAAAAATAATTTTGCCAATATTGGTTACATACACTACCTACAGGCCTAGTGCTACATGCTCTGAGCCTTCTCAATCCACTCTGTCCCTTTTTCAGCTCCCATTAAACACACCCAGGTAACAGCAGTGGCAAAGTGCTGATCAAAAAGAAAAAATGGGACAACCATGTATCTCTCAACCTTCCTAGAGCAGGGACTGCTGTCAAACTGCAGCACAGAACACCTGCTTTATCTAAAACTTCTAATTGGCAATGCTAAAAGGGTAGCTTTAGTAGCTATTTTAGCCTCAAAAGCACAACCAGTAATTGATTTTTAATTTTTTTTATTTTTTAAGTGAAAACAAGACCAACCTTTCTACAGCTCCACTAAAGGTTTCCGGCCCCTGCATTTAAGTCCAGCCACAAAGACAGACGATCAGTCTGGCATTTAGCACAACCAAGGGGCCACAAAAAGAGGCATGAACAGCAGACAGGAGAGGAATCTTCTACAGTTGCACTGCTGCCAAGACAAGAAATTCTATTTGGTGGTGATGAGATTCATGTCCCTGAAAAGCCAATTACCATCTAACAACCCTCAGCGCTACGTCACCTAAGATGGCCCTAAGTATGACCTTTTCAAGCAATTGCCAAAGGGAATTGGGGTGTTTGAACTGTAGACTCAACTCTGGCATTCAGACTATCCTTCACCTCCTGGGTCATTCTTTCCTGCATCTCAGAGGACACTAACACACCACTCTCTGAACCTAAAAGCCACAGGCCTACACTGAGTTTCATTCCACACACGTCGTTTGCTGCCAGTATAACTCATGGTATTGCCACAATTGGTGCGAGGGACCCTTACGTGTTTTTTGTCCTGGTATGGAGGACATCTGCACAGGATATGCTGCCCCACCACACAGCTCCATGGGACCTGGGCTAGCTAACAAACTCAGGCTCCAGCTCTTGAGGAACAGGATGGAGGAATTGTTAGTATTTAGAAGGGAGCCCTGAAGCGGAAGCAGGCTGCACATAAAGTAGGGTGTGGTTTCAAAGAAAGAGCATATTGTGGAAGATTTCTAGGCCTCTGATATCAACCCAGTGACCTACGCCCTGGGAAAATATGTTCTAACAATAACAAAAGCCATTAAAACAAATGCTTGGGGGAAAAAAAAAAGTCACTGGCTTCTAGAGTCACGTACTTAATACAGTGAAGAGCTTAGCAAGTACTGCCACCTTCTACCATGTCACCATGAACATTTCTCTATCCATATTAGTATAACAAACCAGATAACTTGTTACTAGGGCTGCATGGAGAAGGGTGTGAACTGAAGTCATCGCTCAGCTAAACAAGGGCTCTGTGATAACAGAAAGGCAAAGAAGTCCCACAGGCATAAGGAGGAGGGAACCAGACGTGGTTTTAACAGCTCAGAGAACAACGGGCTCCCTACGTGTGCTTTCCCACCTTCTTCCTGCCTATATCCCACCTTCTTTCTATATCAGGCACTCCTCAGTCTTGCTTAATCTCAGTTCAGCCAAACTGAATCAAAGATGGACCCTGGGACTTATGCCCAAAATATCTGCCTCTACAGGGCATGGAAAATCAAAAGCACGTAAATCAAAAGCAGAGTTGTCACAGATCTAATGGGGAGCAGGAATGATTTCAGAGAAAACAAATGTTTATGATGTAAGACACTCTCCATAATTCCTTTGTAAAAGCAACGTGCAGGGCAGGATCCCAGCACTACAAAACCTGTGCAAAGGGTCCCCTCCAGATTAAAGTGACCACAATGCTGCCTCGGATGACTCATTTGCATTAACAAGTTTCAAAGCCTCCACCTGGAGTTTCTTTCAAGCCAAAGCTGTGACGTTAGACCATTCTCAGGGATAAATGGAGAGCCATGCCACTTCAGAGCCAGAAGAGTGAGAAGGGGGGAGGCAGACAGAGGCGACTCCTAGCCAAAACAGATACAATAGACTAAAATAGATTCCACGTATTTCAAGGGCTTCTGCAGTTCTGATGCTCCAGTCCAGCCCACGTGAGCAAACATCCCCACATACATTCTGCAAAACACTTGACGTTAAGGACCACAAGAATAAAGTGCAGCATGTTCCTTGGATGTTTTCAGACACACTGAGCCAAGCTATGGAGTCTACTTACTACTATATTTCGATCTCTTCAGCTGTTTTCTTCCACATCCATCCTGCTACATTTAGGTCCTTTTTTAAGCCTACCTCAGTCACAAATACCTGCAATTATCCATGGCTTCCCTTGCACAGCGATCAGATGTGCCCTCTGCTTAACAGAAATGCAAATACTCCACACTTGTGCTATTCATTATGGATCTAGAATTATGGTCTTACTACTGCTTTACAGTAAAATCTGAAATGACAGCAGGAAATAGCACAATGTCAAAGCAGAAAACAAAAGAAAAGGCAAACTCCTATTTCATTACTTGCAATTTCCAAGACCTTTGTACTTCAAGAAAACCAAACAAGCATACAAATCCAAAGCAGCAAGTGTTGGTAACACAGGATTTGCTTTTCAAACTGTAACTATCACCAAAGTAACAAACTAAGAAAACAATCTTCTCACCAAGAAATAGCCACAAATCATCCAAAACAAGAGAGACTTACCTACTCACACCTACATAAAGCAGCAAAACAGGTCAAACCAGCAATGAAATTTCCCAAGAACACTTTTCTCACAAATAACACATTTCAAAGCTTTCTTCCTGGGACAGGTTGCTAAATCCTCAGGATCCGCAGTGTTCATGCAACCTGGGCAAAGCTGAAGAGAAGCAGAGTCCTGAGTTTCAAAAACAGGAGTAGTGCTCAGGCTCTTGCTCTTTTCTGTGTATATACTTGTTGATTTAATGTCCCAAGGAAGAAGGAAGGCTGCTGGTTGGTAAACATCTGACAGCCACCAAAGGAATGCTAGCCAGAGAAACAAGAGATAAAGCAGCCTATGCCGCTTCCAACAGGGTTTGTTTAAAAACTACTGCCTCACCTGTAGCTTTCCTCCTGCTCTCACCTTATGAGTGCTGCATCTTTATTCAAGCAATTATCTTGCTGATAAATTTACCTTAAAAAAAAAATAAAAAAAAATATTGACATTCATTTGTCATGAAATTGTAACCCATTTTTCTCTCCTGTAGAGAGATATAATTTATTACTTGGCTTAAATTCACATTCTGGTCACAAATATTTTGGATCCACTTTAGAAATGTACCACTTCCATTTCACAGATTTGCAGTGAAAAAGTAAAGTAAGGATCACAGCGGGCATTCAGTCTAAAACAAAGTGTTTCCTCTCCAGGGAGCAGCCTACCCCTTGTACTTGCCAGGCCTCCGCCATTCATTACTTCTCTGAATGGCTCTGCCCAGCCGGGGCCCTGCTCCAGGCTGGAAGAGCAAAGCTGGGCCAGCACCTCTGTGCTTGCTGACAGGGTTTGTATACACAGAGGTTAAAACTGTTCTTACAGCAAAAGGTGTAAGCGCAGCACCAATCCTAATGCATACCTGCTCATATACCTACTACACACCCAGGAATACCTAGAGATTTCAACTTGGAGACTGTCTCTTATAAAGTCCCATTTCACTGAAGAAAAAGAAAAAAGCAAAGGTAGAGAATGGACTTCAGCTCCTGTCTTTTTCCTTTTTTCTTTGTTTAACTTTGATGAAGAAGGCTCTGTGATACTTACTGTGAGATCACATCCTGTTTTCACTATCCACACAACTGCTGCTTTGAATGTGCGTTTTGGATGTAGATTTGATTCCCAGTAGAAGACGGGTTATTTTTCCACAGCATTCAAGGCAAATCCATCCCCATTGTCTCTGCCTCCGAAAGGTCTCTCTGCAGTGAAACTGGGGCCCTTCCCAGCAATTTATTAATTAGTGCAAAATTTTGTTTCTGGCTTCTAGAATGTCTAGCACTCCTCAAAAACAGTATGGAAAGGCTGTAAAGTAAAATCACACATCTGAACTGAATCAAGCTACTCACAATGCTTAAAACATGCCAGAGCACGGGAAAGATGGACAGAAAACAGGGGGAAGGAGGAGAGTACACTCCCCACTCAGCAGGGGCTTGCAGACCTGGCTGCTCACAACCAAAAGGGCTTCTGGCCCCACTGCCTGCAGCAATTTGTAAGTTGGCTCTAATCAGCTATCAGCAGTATCTTGCCTCTCTAAGGTAAACTGCTCCCTGAGGCAATTTTCTGCAGGTGTTCCTAATGCAAGTCTTTTTTCCCCCCAAAAAAGGCATTTTGATGATTTTGTTTATAAAAGCTGCTGCCTGGCGGATCCCTGAAGAGTAGTCCAGACTGGCATTTTCAAAATAAAAGCTACTTAGAAAGAGCTCAAGGTTGGGGGCGGGGGGGGTAGAAGTCCTTATTGAGCATACATCAAGCCCCTTGACTTACATAAGTCTTGCCGCACAAGATTCCTCATGGATCAGGCAACTGAAGAGGCCGTCTGGCTTCCTGGGCTGCATGATGGCTGCAGGCAAAAGGCGCAGGATGGACAAAGCCCTGGTGAAAGGCCACTGCTGGGGACACATGCCTTTCAGTAGGGCTCTTTCCAGACTCACAGCCTGTCCCCTGCCTCGGTGATGCCAGCATCAGGCATGGCTGAGTGATCACACTGATCAGCCACAGGAGGTCCCAGAGCAGGAGGCGGTGGCCGTAGCACTGTGCTAAAAATAGGCAAGGGCGCAGCAGCACAACAAGGGAAACACAAAGTCTACTTATGTCAGACTAGTCACTGAAGCCAACTGATTGAGTGAGTTTCATCCACTGCCCAGGAGACTTGCCTCGTCTGCTAAGCCAGTGGGAAATTTCCCTGCTAATTTGGAAGTGAGCACCAATCCCCTGAAGATTTGCAGAGATGCGTTTACCAGGAAGGGGCTGGGGCAGTTCAGCACACAGGTCTGTGGGTGCCTCATTCCCTGCACGTACACGTAGTCCCAATGCTGCATGATTGAAAATAAATGCGCGAGTAGCAGCTCCAGAAGGGAGGCAGCAAAATGAGTTGCCAAAGAGAGAGGAAGGTCTCAGGTTCAACACAGCTACCCAGCACCCAGGAGAACCATTCTCCACCCGTGCCACTGAGTTAGTGCTGCACCAAAGAAGTCACTTACTCCAAACTTCTTCCCATTCATTATTCTCCTATTCCCTTACTTTTGAAGTCTTCCCTTCATACCTTTCACTGTAGCCGCAAACATCCTTTCTGCAGTAATATGATGTTTATTCACTTTTATTCAGATTTCTACAGAATTCATCAGGACTGCCATATTTATGAAGGAAAATGGAAGACCATTTAAGTCTTCCACTCGGACTCCCATGCACTCAGCTGCCTGCCTTGCTCTCCCACATTAAGTTCTTACTCTAAACTTTACTCTTGAATGCATCATTTATAAAGTTGCAATGGAAAAAGTAATACAGAAATAATGCCACAATAACGTTCGGAGAATAAACTCTCGTCCTTGTCAACTTGACACTGCCCTTCTTCTGTTTTGTTTTGTGGGTTTTTTTCAGAACTGTTGTTCTAAAAGAGCTAGAGCACAATTGGCAGAAATTCAAATACATTTTCATATGTAGCCAGTTTTTATTATTATTTGTCAACCACCAGCTAAACTGTAGAAATATTCCCTTTATGTCCCACTAAATGTCAAGCTGATATTTTTAAGAGCTGGACAATGTATTTCACATAAACCTTTACACCATTATTTAAAAGATCAAACATCCTTTCACCTGGGAGCCATGGCACGGCCGGTTCCCCCAGCAACACGACATTCTTCCAGCTCAGATGAGCAGCAAGATCCCTTTCAGGCGTCCACTGCCAAGCGGTGCCCGGCCAGCCACGCTCTCCTTCAAAGCTCCACCGAAAGCCCTTTGCCAAGGCGCCTCTGAGAGAACCCCCCATAAATTGATTTCTAATTCTTCTTTTTCAAGATGCACCAGGCTTGCAGTTCTCAGAGACGGGGGGAGAGGGTATTTCATTTGAGCTTTTTCCTTGATCTGAATTTGCCTTTTTAATTTAAAGGCACCCAAAGCCTTATTCAAAAGGAACACAAGACAAAAGTGAGAACTGCGTGTAACAGAGACAGGCCTCTGAGTCAAGAGTCCCCAGACTGGAAAACCTTATGAAACAGACTTCAGGTCAGTGCCCTTCTCACTCCTCTTACCAAGGTATGAATATACGAGTGAAACATCTCTGTCACGTCTTGCCGAACTCGCCCAGCATCTGCCCGGTACTCCACTCCTCTGGGCTAACAGAGTACAGAAGCAGATCATGCTGGAAGGAAGATACCTGTGCTAGATAAGCGTGAAGTCAAAAATATTTACACAACACATTTTTACCTAAGTCATATTCACCTGCTGTTTGCTAACAGGTATAGATAACAAGGTCCTGAACTACAGAGGAACAACCTGTCTTAGCAGAAGCAGTGTTTCACTTAAACACGTCTCTGGACTCCAAGGCATTTCATCACAAAAATTTCTATGAAGTGGCACAGACCAAATGCATGGCCGTGTTTACCTGAAAACCACACATGAAAGCTAACTGAAATGAGACTGTAAGCCATTGCACGCAAACAAAACTTCACCTATAGAACAAAACATTAACAAAATCCACGTGCCTACTAGGCCTGTAGTAGAGAAATCTGACCTGGTTGCCGAAGTATGCAAAGAGAGAAATTGTGTCTGTTTAGATTACTAAATCAGCAGCAATTTGATCAGTTTCCCTGTGGCTATTCCGGTATATGCTGCTTGATGGCCAGACTCGCTACAATCCTGTGTACCTGCACACTTCACAGATGGGTTTTCAGATCCAATACTGACTTCTACCCCAAGCTTGTACTCCAGGGCTCGCTCACTCCAGTGAAAAAGTTTCCCATTAATTTAATAGTATCTGAAGTGGATCTGAGTGGTTCAGTTCACAGCAATTTGCAGAAGTTTCAAGGGAACGCCAGGAGCTCTGGTGTCTGTTGCAACCCATTTTTCTTCTACTGTGACAGTGAAGGTGGGAGGAAGGAAAGTCTGGAGAAGCTACTCAGTCTAGTGGGATGCCCAGCAAAGACAAGCTGGCAGGTATCAAACAGATGAACTATGCTTCCAGAGTCTGTGCAACTTCACTTGAATGCAATACAGTTATCTACCACCAATGAAAAGAAAATCACACAGTGAAAAGATAGCCACAAGACTAACAGTGCAGGCAAAATGTACAGGGGGGATTCGCCACCAGTAAAGTCACAGTTGCAAGAGTGTCCAGCCTGGGATTTGACTGAAGGGCATAAATAGATTGTGTTTTCAGTGATAGCACCATGCTTTAGGTCATAGAAGTGACAAAAAGGACACAAAAGTCATTAGGAGAAAGCCAAGTGAAGCAAGCAGTTCCTACAATACAGGCACCAAGGACCATAAACAACATAGCAGCGATAAGTGTGTCTGGGCTCCACTTGTCAATCAGGTGTGGGAAGCACTGGAAAGTCAGTAGAGGAACTCCAGGGATCAAGGTGGCAATTCTGCTTTGTTTAATTTTGTCTTATTTCACAGTGCATCTTCAACTTAAAACTCCCAATAGATGGCAGTTAACATCACTGAGTGATTACTAACTACTGCAGCTTGGTAAATGAGAACCTTAGCTCAAAAGTCAAGTCCTAGATTTCAGCAGTGTCAAACGTTAACTTAGGAAGTGATTTAGATGAAAATTAAGATCTTTGAATAAAACTACTTTTAAACCCTAAAGAATAAGTTTAGACTCTGTAGCACAGCCAGACAGTTTTCAAGGTATTTAATTTCAGGGAGAGATGACAGATTACAGCTAAATTTTAATAGTGTGGTAAAACTACTGAGCATAATTAGTTAAAGCATGTATAGAACTTAGTTTTTAAACTCCCACTTAAGGTAGCTAAGTAAAGTAACTTATATTACATTTTAGAGCTTATAGTAATTAAAGTTTACAGTAAATCCACAGAATTCAATAGATTTACCTGGTTATAAATCTCAGAGCATAAAACTGGTTTGCAGAGGTAGCACATAAGTGATTCCCAGACTTTCTGCAAGGTGACAGCCATTGAGAGCTGATTAATCAGTCTTTGATTAATTGCCTGCTCTGTAAGAGCCAGGGTCAATCTACTCAATTAGGTGGAGGTCTGGTGGAGATCAGAGATGTAAATCAAAACCTACGGCAAAAGCTTCAGCACAAGATGAGAATGTACCAGCAGCCTTTCTTCCTTGCAAGGACCCTTCTCCCCTGGACAGCCTGCTCTCCAGTTACAGCCATAAGTGGACGTCGAGGAAAGAGCAAGAGCGGGACACCCATATGTGCCTTCTCCTGCGTAGCCTTCCCACTTCCAACCACATTCATTTCTAAGGATTTTTTTGAGCCTGACATGGCTTGTTTTCTTTCAGGTACTTAACCAGCCTTGCACTGAACCGACGTAAACTTTTTGCACCTAACCCACCCTTCAGAAGGGATGTCTACAGATCTACCACCTGCTGCATGAAGGTCCAGCTCCTTCTGCTCCTCCTGAAGCTGGTTCCCTTTGATACCCCTCAGGCCTTGTGAGGCAGTGAACAAGCACTCCCTGCCCACCTCTCCGTTACTACTCACATAAGTCTGTATATCTGATGATCCCCCAAAGTTAATCTCTTTTCCCGCTTTATGAGTCTTTGTCAATCAGTCGTGCCCAGTACCAGAAAAGTCCACACTGTTGACCTAGTCCCCTCTGTGGGGCTTCTTCCAGTTCTGCTGTAACCTTTTGGGAAGGAGGGGGCCAAAACTGCGTATGGTACTTAAGGTAAACTCTAGGTTTACACAACAGTGCAGTGGCATTTCCTACAATAAAGGACAGCTCGCTTACAAGATCAGGCAGAGACAAAAAGCACTGTGCCAAGGAGTGCAGAGATGTCCCCAGGATGTCACACCTCCCAGCAAGCAAGCCTCATGGTGCTGTGGGAAAGGAGGGAACCGCATAAGGAGGGACACAGCAGGATAAGGCTCAAGGGAAGACAAAACCCAGTGGGAAGCTGTAAGTCACCAAATACCAGAAGCAGGAGAACATCAGAGCAAGCGAAGCCAGTGGGGAAATGCTGTGACATGTTAAAAAAAGCACAGATTAAGATTAGTTTAAAACCAACCAGATTGTGACACTATTCACAGGGCTACAGGAGACTGGGTGTGTAGATAGAAAACAGGAATGATTTGAAACTACAGCTACCCCACACAGACTGGGAAACTGTCTTGACAGGGTGATGAAAACACTGTATTTAGACATAATAAATAACTAGTTAAAAACCTGTAATAGAAAAGCAGCTAGTACCCAGCTACACACTAGAACAGCTATTCTGCAACACCCTATAGAAGAAAAAAAGCCCACAGAAATCTAAGCAATACGCTTGGATTTGAAAAAGGAGAACTACATAAATATCAGTGTAGCAGTAAAAAGAAATAGCCAAAAAGGTGGAAATACTTACAGGAGACCATGTACAGGTACTACAGGAAAGCATAAGGATACTTACCTCATCAATTCAAAATACTTTAAAACGACCAAAAAAATCAATTTGTTGTTTGGTGTCAAACAGCAGATTAAGGCAATTACTGTCAGTAAAGACAAAAAGGAGAAAAAGAATACCCTTCAGAATGTGAATACCATGTTCAGAGGAGGAAAAGAAAAAAAGATTGTGAACTTCTGGGAAGTTAAATGCGGAATCATAGGAGGGTGGACCAAAAAACAACTGTGGTAAGCAACTTCCTAACAGCATAAAAATTTCATTACAGCTTTTTCACGTGTTGCAGAAATAGGACGTCTTCCTGAGCGCTGGTGGGGTCAGAGATGATGAAGGTGTACAAGGAACACTCATGATGATAGGCCTAGAGCAGGAAAGCCAAGTTTTGCACCAGTGGTACCTGCAGAGAAGCTGAAGGACATAATTCAGGTATTTTCAGTCAGAAAAGGGATCTCAGTGACTGTCCAAATAGTTCTTTGAAAACAGCTCAGTGTTCAGTAACAAGGCAAATAAAGAAATATTGGAAAACTAGGGAATAAGACCACAAAAACAGTATTGCCACTACAAATCCATACTGCACCCCCTTTCTTCCCTACAGAACAGAAGTCTTGAAAAGGTTATAATAGAACCACACTGAGACAGGCAACCTGGGTAATGATGGGTCTGAGACAGCTTCTACTAAACGAAAAAAGTTGACTTTTTCAGACAGAGAAAGAGGTGATTATGGGACCAGGGCAGGGATGGAGGGGTAATAAAATGGTAAGTGGTATGGAGGTGGCGAATAAGGAATGAATTGTAACTACTCCTTTCTCGAAAACAACTAGAAACACAACAAAATGAGTAGGTATCAGGTACAAAACACAATGCACAGAAATAATGTTTAATGCAACACAAGACTATGAAACTCTCTGCTGCAGGACATTGCAGGGGCTGGAAGCATAAACGGGTTCAAAAAGTAAACAGAAAAAGGAGTACGGGTTCATCACAGGCTATCAAACACAAAAGCCATACTGAAGCTTCTGGGTTAGAAAGTTCCCAAACTGCTCATCGTCAGAAGCTGGGAACACATAGCCAACCTCTGTCCTTAAACATTCTCCCCAGGTACTTGCTACCTGCCAGCACCAGGGATCTTTGCTTTGACACAGCACAACCACTCTCTTGGCAGTGCACCACAGATTGCTTTTTTTGTTTAACTTTTTAAATTATTTTTAAATTTAAAAATAATCTGAACCCGTAAGATTGCAAGCTGTTAACAAAAGATGAAAAATTAACCGCTTGGTTTGCAGCTTTCACTCAGTAGATCAAACAAATAATCTGCTCCAGAAGCTTTACCTGTCAAATAAACCTTTCTGATCATTTGCTTTAAGCTCAGGGGCAGCAGTCCCAGCAGAAATGGTATCTGAAAACTAGTTCACACTGCTAATCACCCAGCAACCAACAGCGCACCACACCAGCCCAACTGGTGTGCTATGTACACACTGGTCAATATTAGTCCCCTGGTCCTACAACCCAACCGTACTAAAATATCATGGATATTGCATAATCCAAGCTCTCCCCTAAACTAGGGCAAGGCATTAATCTGGAGCCTTATCTTTATTCATGCTTGTTTTACTGAGGTGCTCTCAGTTCATGCCAAGCAGCACAGGGAAAGGTCACCGCTGTGGTAATGAATCCTCTACCAGGCCATGATCTCCTCCAGCCTCGAGTCTCCTCTCCCACAAGAATAAACACATACGGTAGTTCTCTTGGCCAGGTAACGTCATCCCAGCAACGGCAAAACAGCATCCTTCTTTCAGCCTCAGCCATGTGCATGTAATCAGTGGGACACTCAAGAGACACAGACAGTTTCACAGATGGGCTTTGCTGCCTGATGGAGAGGTCTGGGAATCATTGCACAGGGCAACAAACCAGCTCTGCCCTGATGGGCAAGAAAACCAGAGAAGCCTTAGCCCATCAGAGGCAGAAACCAGTCCAAGAATAGCCATTACTTTTCTGGGGAAGGGAGACTGAAAAGCATCCAATTATCTTTGAATGAAAAACATTCAACTTGGAGAGGAAATCTTCACATCGGCTTAGATTCCCTTGACCTTTCTGGCAGTTTTCACACAGCCAAGGAGGGAAAAAAGGGATGGGGGGTGGGGGTGGGGGAGTGTGGAGAATGGAGATGGAAGGAAGAAGGGAGAGAAGGTAAAGTAGAAATGGAAAAAGCAATAGGAAAGGTCCCCCCAAACTGGGTGACAACAGTTCAGCTTCCAACTTTGAAAAAAGACAGTATCTTTTTATTTACCTTTTTTTTTTCTGATGCTGCCAAGCTTGGCTGCCAGGAAAATAAGTTTCAAATAAAAACATTTTTGACCAGCTTTGCTTGAAACACTCAATTAGTGGTGAAGGGCAGAGCAGGAACAGGGGAAATAAAAGAAAAGAGGCCAGCAGCTGGACAGCAAGCAAAGCCAGCCTGATGGAGAGAAGCTGGCAGCACCCAGACCACCAGACACCTGACAAATCTGCTCAAGCTAACACATCCAGCCCTTTATCTCAAGCAAAGCTCATCCTTTGAAGGATGCCCTGTACCATCTTCTCCAGAGAACCCCACCAGGCTGCCTAGGTCCCTCGGTTGCTGCCAGCTCCCCTGACAAGGTCTGCAGGGCTTCTCAGGTGCCTGGATAAACCAACAGGAATAGGCTGGCACTGAAAATAAATCAGGAGGCTCATTAGGAACCAATCACCACAATGACAGTCACCAAGCTGGGTTAATATGACTCCAACCACACTTCATGCACTTGAGTAACTGCTCAAAATATAGATGGTAGGCTGCCCTCCTTTCAGTGCTCAGATTCACGCTCTTCCTTTCCTTTCCTGTTCTTTCTTTTATTAATATAGTACATCTCTCTGGTGTCTCTAACTTAACGCTCCACTTGCTGGCTGGCTGACAGGTCTCAAAAAAGCATGTCTTTCCACTGCCAGCACAATTCTGTTTAATCTTGCATGGAGAAGGTGTATCACTTAAGTAACTTTTTCTCCCCCTCCTTTTCTGCTGGAAAAACGGAAAGAAGTTTGAAAAAAGAATGACAGCAATGTTTTAACTTAAATGGGAGCAATTTGCATGGAAATCAGATTTTTCAGGTGCCACAGAAGATGTGGGGGCCCTGCCAACCTGGAGGGAAGAAATAAAAATAAAGGTGAATTCGACAAAAACACTGTCAACTGATGAACCGGCAACTTTTAGTTTCTTCCCTAGAGCAAAGTGTCCTGAAGAGAGAGTTTCTTCCGTACTACCCACACATTTATTTTCATTCTCATTGACACTACCATTGTAAGACAAAGAACCTATTTCTTCTTTTATTTGTACACCCTCTCAAAGCCCCTTGCATGCAAGCCCTACAAATGTAGTCAATACATGAGTAGGTGCAGCTGGATGTAAACCCAAGTGGGAAGTGGTTTCCTTACTGAACCTGATGAGAAAATGAGTTATACAATCAATAAAGTAGCACCAGACTGTAGAGGAAGAGAGAATCATATGATGTACTAAACAGCACCCAGACATTACCACCAATAAATCATGGTACTATGGGAGTTAGCAGAGGCACAACAGGGGTGCTAAAGCTGCTGAGAACAGAGGAGCCGCGAGCACCCCCGGGAAGGCAGCAGTCTGCCACCAGCACTTTAGCTCAATCAGTTCCTCCCAACAGGATTTCTCCCAACAATTAGCATTTGTTACACGTGGGAAAAAATCTGTACGCTTCAGAGCTGGCACTCTTTGTCTTAAGTAGGGTTATTTGCACCTCTCAGAGAAAGGCCTTTCATACAATGATTCCCACAGATATTTATGTTCTTCCGGCAGCACTGCAGTAATCTCTCTGGGAACCTAAGCGCACCAGGCACTGTGGCAGGACCACAGCACTCCATGCTTTGGACCACTGCACTACACCACAAAGCAGCAATGTAGCTATTCAGACCAGATCCATAGCACTGCCCCGCACAGGCAGACAACATTTTGAGAAGAGCCTCAACATCAAATTGACCAGTTTTATCTTATACTTGAAAATGCAGAGAGAGCAACCAGAGGAAAAACACCCTGCCTTTCGCTTCCCCTGGATTCTGCACAACAAACTGCCCTACCAGAAAAGCCTCTCCAGCAACCAGCTTAGCAAACAAGCTACAGCTGCCATTTACTAACAGAAATGCACGCGTGGTCTTGGAAAACCTGTACTGAGCACAAGTTTTGCAAGTATTCGCTTTTCCACTTTCTACTTTGACGTCCCTGGTATGCTAGTATAATTTACCACCAGTGTTCTTACAAAAGTGTTACTCCCTTTCTAAAATAAAACAGGGCTATGTGACAGATCTAAAACAGCAAAATGCATCAGAGCAATTAGCAGTTCTGCTGCTTTTATGGTTCTGATTGGAACTCTGATCTCAAGCAAAAAGCTAGTTCTCCAGTGAGAAAATACGGTGGCTCTGCATACGGGCTCCATCTGCCGGCACACCACTCTCCTAGCTCTGCTCAGCATATAGTAAACTGAAACAAAACCTACACAGCCATCAATTACATTTTTCTTCTCGCAGCCTATGAATTTCAATAAATACACCATCTGTTCATCTTCTGTGTGGGAGTTCAGTCATCTTCTTGGCAGCAATATTATTCTAGAGCAATTACCTGTGTCTTTATCACCTATCATTGTGCTTCATCATCTTTTCATCATGTGTAAAAACCAACCGCTTTATTACTACAATTTCTGTAGGCAGCCCGGTCCCGTTAGTTACCATGGAGATGATCTGTCAAAAGAAGACTACATTTAAAGAAGTAAAAGCTGAGAAAAGGAGGAGGAGAGAAGCACAAAGAGCCTGAAATGAACTTGTTTCTCCAAGTCAGAGTTTAAACACAAAAGGCACAATTTGGGCAGCAACACTGAGATGCCACTAACAACATAGTTAGGAATCCATCAACCTGCCAATACAGAGGATGAGTCAATGACTCACAAGCATTACCGTACACCCAGAGGTCAGAGACTCAGCTTTAATCCCTCAGCTGAGTCTCATGACCTGCTCTTAGGAAGGCCAGTTTCTTATTATTATAAATCAAAAGATAAAATAGGGGGAGGGAGGACAGGCTGGAACAGCAGGCAGGCGACAACAGCAATTTTCCCTCCCTTGGCGGTCACTAGCAAGACAGTGAATTTTACATCAGTTGCACTATAGTTTATACCCATTCCTGAAAATCTCTTTGAATTAAGCTGGTTTTTCCCCCAACTTCACTCTATCTGTGCTCCGCTTTCTCTCACCCCTTCCATGGATTCCTGCCTAGCTCTGCTCTTTTGCTCCTTCCCTCACAAACTACACGCTGCTCTCCTTCTCTTTCCATAAAATATACACATACAGCTGTTCAACCTCTCTCCTTCAAAATTCCTATATATTTCAAAAGCAGCTGCCAATGCCAACTATTTAGAGACGCTTGCTCCCTCACCCACCCACATACAGCCCCTGCCTTCACTTCATGAAATCCTGTTTTCCTCTTCAAATTTTTTCATCTCCTCCAGCCTTCCAGCTCCCATCCTTCCAAGCTGTAATTGCTCTCATGTTACTGCAGAAAAAATATTAGCAAAGTACAAAGGACTTGCTGATGCTCTGTGTTTCTAGGATGCGTCATTAGCAGCCTTGAGCTGAAACACGCTGGGCTGCAGACTGGTTTGGTTCAATTCATCTTTGTACCTCTGGAAGAAATAAGCAATCTCGGAGCTATCCAATTTGTTTAATATCAAGTACACATACACTGAGTTTTAATGACTGGGCTGTCATTCTGAATTGCAAGAGTACAAAAAATGACCACCTATTCACTATGTTCACAGCTACCTTCCATAGCAGAATTACCCCAGTCTTGCAAATAGTAAGATAGTTAGACAGGGAGCAAACATTTTCCAAAAGTTCTCCAGACTTACAAGTTCTTTAATTTATGTCTGTCCACATTGAGACACAAGGTCCTCAATTTTTTCAAGTGCTAAGTGCCCACACTTTCCATGGGTTTCTGCCTGCAAAGCACCCAAGTGTAAAGAGCATCAAAATTAGGTATTGCAAATGAGACAGATGCCTAGAAATCTGGGACAAAGCAACTACCAGGGTATTGAAAAAACGTACCATAGCAGAAATAATGCTTGGGTTC
This sequence comes from Dromas ardeola, assembly GCA_013398915.1. NCBI lineage: Eukaryota > Metazoa > Chordata > Aves > Charadriiformes > Dromadidae > Dromas > Dromas ardeola. The sequence continues at coordinate 83,484 of VYZM01004615.1, read as the reverse complement.
AGCAGTGAAAAACTCCAGTGCTTAACTTCTGAGAAAATAAGGAGGGGACATAAGATAGGAGGGGGGATTATGAAAATACAGCAGCCAAGAAGTAAGACTGAGTGATGAAAATTAAAAAAAAAACAAAAACAAAACAAAAACAAAAACAAACAAAAAAAACCACCAAGGATATATCAGGAATACACTGTCATCAGAGTTCAAAGCATAAATCTCATGGACATAAACAAAAGTATCGAACCTGAAAAAAAAATCAGAATTTGCTGAGAGAATATGAACTAAAGCAGAGAAATCACATTCTGATCTCAAATCTAATCTCCCCTGGAAGTTTACTATGAAGCAAAAGTTCTTCCCAACTGTCCCCTTAGCAGAAGTACTGTTGAAGAGAGACTTAAACCACAGATAGATCAGACACTACAACAGCTTCAGTTGCGGTGGAAATGGCACCCACACACCCTCCTTTATCTTTAAAGGCATGGGCCCTGTGTTTCCTCTCTCTCTTTAGGTTCCTTACACAGTGAGGTTGAGCCATCGAGTTTCCATATGTTTTTTTACCTTCTACAAGACAGGCCCAGGGAGAGTCACATCCCTGCTCTTTAGCATGGCTGGTTGCTGCACAGATTGGATGTAGATGGAGACGTGCCCAGGCTAAAAAGTGGTTTCCAGCATCCTGAGCCAATTTGAGCCGCCACTTGGTAGGCATGCTGTAGAAACTTCTCCTTCTGCTAACCTCACTTCCTCCAGCCAAGCCTTCCAGACAGCCTTAGTGGCTGCTGACTCCCTGCACAGGATCTCTGTGCCCTTCCAAGGCAGATGCCCTCAAGCAGCAGCATCTGTGCTGTCTTTGCCCTTGGCAGATGCTGGCAGACAGCCAGGGCAGACGCTGGTTCTGCTCGCCTCCTCCCCTTTCCCACCAGCAGGTCTGCAAATACAGCCAGGAGAGCTGCCCTGACAGGGAATGCTGCCTGCCCTGCCTGCTGCTGGGGCTGCTCCGTCCAGGGCAGCAATACCTGGCAGCAGGACACCCCAATGTGTGCCATCACACGCAGTCCACCACTGGGACTTGGACAGCAAGGTCCTCATCTGACACTCCAATTCTCCAAAACCCTCAGCAGCTTTGCAAAAATTACTACTTCTGCTTATTCCTTGGCTTGAACAGATGTTCCCAGTCACTGCTTGCACAGCAATCCACCCTCTCTACGGCTCTTACAAGAGCACACAGGAGAAGGGGAAGGGAAAGCACTATGGGGTTTGTCCCAGCCTGGCCACCCACAGCTTGCAAAAGGCAGAAGTGAGCAGCAGGAGATAATGGCCAGGCAAGAATAAAAATGGAGTAAGAAAGAAGGATTTTTTTCTTCTCTTCAGAGGAAATCAAATACACACAATCCAACCCAACACACATAATGCACCATTCCATAAAATGGCCAACGCATCCACCAGGAACGGGCCTTCCAGCTCCCTTTGGGGGCAGAGGAAGGGGAACCAGTATGTCCTCTCTTGCTCCCGCTCCAGAGAGCCAAAAAGCATTTCCCCACTGGCACCCAGGAGCTGCTGCAGCAGCAGCACTCTGGATTACTGGTCAGATCAGGCACAAATTGCGCCCGACGCAGGCTTGCCAAGGGGAAACGGTGGCACACAGAGCAACTCGCTAACACCCGCAGGCCCTGCACCAAGGGTCAGCAGCCCTGCACTTTCCCAGAGCAACCTACTACAGCATGGAGCACTGTGGACCCCACGCCGCTCCTCCGGCTGAGGATCTGTGCCTGGACAGTAGGTAGAAGGTCTGCTCATCCCTCAGGAGCATCACACATCTACAGCATTCCTAACAGCCAATATGAACTTCCAGCTGTGTGCACAGCCATCACCTTCCCAGTGTTGAACTGGCTAGGACTGAAGTAGAGAGAACGTGGTGTTTGGCTGCTTTCCGGTGATACCTGCAACCCTATCTCCTCCATGGTCTTAACATGATCATCCCTTGGCATGTGGACTCAGCACAGATATTCATGAGCTGGGCTGGCATTTGGCAATCAAGTGGAAAACAAGCAATGGCTAGACAGAGCAGGCTGGGGATAACACATGGCATCCCAAATGCTTATCCAGCACAATGTCACTATTGCCTGATTTTACTTCACCAGTGGCAACCGCATGTTAAGACCACCTAAACTTTGCTTTGAACTGTCATAAATTTATTCCACCCAGTGTTCCAGCATCACTCTTCATCAAACCACAAGGTAGGGAAAGCAATGGAAAAGACACAGAAAGAGAAGCACCGCTACGGAGGGAGAAAAATAGATTTAATCACTTAACAAAAAGCATCATCAACTCTTCGTTCAGAACTGCTTTTGCCAAAGAACCAAATAGAAGGCAATCTTGCATCTTTCATAGTTTTGCAGGTATAAACAAGCCAACACAGCTAATCTAGTCATCCTGTCTGCAGGAGTAATCCAAAAACCAGAGCTTCCACAACAGGACAGGCAGCCCTCGGTGAGAAACAGGTAGCCAAAAAGCCAGGGTCCCTTGCAGGCACAGAGCAGGCAGCCTGCCTTCTCACGGACAGACTCACTTCATTTGTCTGGAATTCTGTGACAAATGAATGTAACTACTTTCATAAGCACAATTTTGATAAAATGATAACTTGCATTGCATTAGCACTTTCAAGATGTCAACCAAGACTGGGATACCGCAGCTCAGGGTGCTATATGGAGTGCATGTATAGCACCTCCCTCTGCCTGTGTGCAGGGAGAGCTTACAGGCACAATGGCAAAGGGGTAAAACACAAACCTCACATCAATATTGGTGGCAGGCACAGAAACAGGGACATAATACCCAAAATGCCAATGAGGAGGATTAGGTTAATGAAGAGGTATCATTAACACCTTTCACTCTTTCCTGTAAACTGTGTAATACCTATATACCCATACACAAAGCAATCCATATTTCTGTGATCAAAGCAGTGTTAATTATTTCAGTTCACAGCATGTTTCTATCCTCAGTTCAGCAGTAGCCTTGACTTGTTCCTTAAAAACTTAACAATAAAAGTATTCCTGGCCTCACCCTAGGGCAGCAGTTTACTGGCAGTGCTTGATGAAGTGTACAGTCAGCACCACCCACACCAGTCTGCCTGGCAGAGGAGCTGGGCTGGACTGGATTCAAAGGCAGCTCACGGCTGGGGAGATGGTGAGACACAAATCATCAATTCTGACAACAGCCAGGTGGAAAAACAGGAGCTCCCTCAGAACTTTTTGGGAAAAAAGGTTGGAAGATCTCAGAAGATCACATCTCCTGTTGTTCTCATGTCACTTTGGGAACGCGCACGCTTTTTTATTTTTCTGTATATATTACTGATTTAGTGGTTGTTCCACAGGCTTTTTACAGCTTTTTTGTTAAACAGCAATTAAAGCAGGCAGAAAAAGTCAAACTAGACCTGTGCGGTGAAGAGGCAGAAAATCCTGAGCAAACAGTTTTTCCTTCCCAGTATAGGTTTGAGAAAGACAGACACTAGATCTAGGTGGTGTTTTACCTTACGTCTGCAGGTAGCCACATGCAATCATAGTGCAAAGTCTTGAAAATATCATTGACAATTCCCTTCAGATTATTTTCTGCCCTGTTACTTACAGATATTTCAAGAACAGAGTAAAGCTTTATGCTGTCTTTTGCTAATATTGATGCACAATGCCAGCAGAGTACTTTAGGGACCTCCTGCTCTGTACTTCTCGCATAACTGTGAGCCCACAACATCTGACTTTCAGCTAAACAGACCAGCAACCTGCTTGCATACTTCATCACGTGGCCTCCTGCACCAGTCAAATCTGGGATCCTTCATCCCTAAATTGTGAATTTTTCTTCTACTTTGAAGCCCAAACTCAAGATGAGACTCTCACACAAGGGGTTGCGAGTCCCCAGGAAGCGTTCATCCTCTCCAGGGAACAGCTCATGACACAAGTTGCTGCCAGCAATGAAAGGCAGTTGGGATTTTCCTGATTAATATAAAAATAGTATATAAATACTTGCAGCAAAAACCATTACAATTGTGTCTCGTTCTCCAGCCCTAGAGAAATCAAACTCTCTCATATGAAAAGAAGGTAGAAGTGAAAGAATCATCAAAAAAATCCAGATGAGCCCCAAGATGATCATACTTGCAAAAAGTCTGTGAAACTCTTGTGTAAAATGAACACATTAGTCTTGAGGCAATACTGACAATCAAATGCTCTTATCAGCAAAAGCCTTCAGCTGTGGCAGAGCTCTAGCAAGGCACCCCTGGCTTGACATGGAACGATCTCTGCAACAGAGGATCAAAGATTGGCTTGCTGTCCATCTGCTTCGTACATGGCATTGCATAAGACAATGCAGCAGAGATTTCATCTGGCTTCAAGCTAGTTTGCACAAGTAGTGGAGACAGTTTAGCCCTGGCAGAAATGCACAGCTAATAAATCTTGCCAAGGATTAGTTTGCAGAATAGACACAGAAAAGCCTGTAAGCTCTGGGACCTAGCCCTTTCATCTGTAAAAAGTCGCCTACAACTATGGTGCACTTGCAGCCAAGAGACACCAGTGCCATAACCAGCTGACACCACTGGGCTGCACATTCTTGCTCTTCCACTGAGGTGAAATTTTACACGGGGGCAGCCCATACGGTTGGTTACCCTTGCCAGTATGGAGCTGTGACCATCCCTGCACAGGGCACAACAAGCAGTCCTTCCTCTTTTCTCAGTACTACTGACACATACTGCATCTAGTGTCCAGTAACATACTGACAACAGAGTAAGTAACAATTTAAATGCCCATTAAAAAAACCACAAAAAAAGAAAGGTTGTGGGAAACGTGACACACAAGGAGATATAAAGAAAGGAGGGTCATTTAGGCCGAAAAAAGGAAGATCAGAGGAGGAGAGAAACATAAAAAAATCACTATGGATAGAAAGGGAATTATCTGATCTCTGTATCTATTAGATATAAAATCTGTCAGGAGTGAGTTAGACACAGTTCATCTGGACATGGGGCAAGGGAATGGACCTGTGGTCCCTTACAACTTTATTTTCTGTGATTATCTGTGCTCCTCAGAACTCATGGGTCAAGACACTCTCCTGCTGATTAGTACACAAAGCCAGCCAAAATAGGATTTGGTTCCCCTTTTGTTCAAGCTAGAGAGTTTCCTCGCAAAACAATAATGCCTCTGTTTAGCCTTGGCTCCTAAACATCCAAACAAAAAAGAGTGAAAAAATAACCACAACTAAACAATGAAAAAGAGAATAATTCTACAAAAGGAAAGTCAGTATTAAAATCCATTAGGCAGAGAAACACAGACTCTATTAAATTTATTGCCTGGTTTCAGGACTTGGGAAGAGTCTCTTCATTTCCTGTACCTCTTGAGTATTTACTATGTCCGCTATGAGCTAAGCCTTCCAGAGTCATTTTAATGTCATGTTCTAAGCACTTCTGTATTGTAAATCATTGATTTTTATCTCCTTCTCCCAATCAATGCAAAGATATTTATGCTGAACACATAAAAACTCTTGACACTATAGAAAAACCAATTACACCCTGCAAGACGTTTACTTTTGGTCATTCACATCATGGGATTATCCATTACACTTTGCACATGCCTGCCATTTACAGGAAAGCAGCGTGACCTTGCCTGCCTGAAGTTTGCATCTCTGCAACCTGGTGAAGTGACGCAGCGGGACATTGCAGCAGAGACAGCCATCCCTGGCTCAGGGAGTACCTGAACTGCCATTTGTGAAAGCTGGGAGAAATCATGAAAGCAGAAGCAGCTCTCCTGTCAGTCCCACTCCTGTGCTCCAACCAGACAACGCTTGCTGTCAGAGGCAAGATACTGGCTAGACAGATCTTTCTTCTAACCACTACAGTCATGCTTCCCTCCACAGCCCCAGAGGCAGACTAGAAATCTCTGTTATCTCTCCACGTTTGCCAGTGCTTCACGGGCAGGCCCTGCATCCATCCTCTGCCAGTGTGCCAGGCTGGTCCTTCTGTCTCTTCCCACTCCTACACACTGGGCTAGCAACAACTATATTTAAGCTCCAAGGCAGACACGCACTGAAGCACCTGCAAGCTCCTGTGATAGTAATTGTCTCGAGCACATCATGATCCCTTTTCATTGGCCACCCTAGTTTCATTCTCTTGGATAATGCTGCATCCTTCCTGGATGCAATCAGGACACTGGGCACAGAAATACAGAGCACTCTTGGATGGCTCCCCCACTCCGTGCTACTGGCAAGACAGGTTCACAGGATGAGCCAGGAACCAGCTATTTTATCTTGTCAAAACTGCAACAGACTTGTCAAGTCTCTGAGTGGTTTATGACTCGCCCACCAGTCCCTGTCTTGCACTTTCTTCTTCTAGCAGCAGCAATTCATACCTTCCCAGCAAAGCAGCTATGAGTCTGTGCTCCCCAGAAAGGACTCACCATCAAAGGACCCCCCAGAAGATGCAGTCTCCCCAAGCTCAGCATCATGCTCTCTCTCTCCCATGTCACCAGCTCAGCGATGAAAGGAGGGTTCCTGCCAGCTATGATTGATACATGGATGTGCCCTGCCATCACACGACTTGATGGTTGCTTTCTAACATATCAGACAGGAAAGCATTTCACCCAGCACTAAAACAGTCAGCAATATTTGAGGAACAAGTGTGTTGAACAAGCAGACACAGCAGAGTGCTGTACCTTCCCTAGCACTGGTGTACACTTAGCCTTTCCATTCCAGGTGTTTTTCCAGATCTTATCTGAAGTTGACACATGCAGGTGTCACCCCAGGAGGTGAGGAACAGCCTTTGCAACTAGCCCAAGAGAACTGCATTTCATTTTAAAACTTTGGTAAGGTCTCCCAGTGTAGAAGGCTAATTCCAGTGAAGTCAGGGAGCTGTGATGATTACATCAGATCCACCCTGTAAGCCATGAACACACCTTTAATAAGAGTATATAAAGAGCAAGAATATTAAACACCCAATCATCATCATTCTCTCTGCTGGTTGGAACAGCAAAAATTACAAAAGCAGTGATATCAGCAGAATCTTTAGGGCCCAGAGCCGTCCTGCTTAATTCTCTAAGATCTCAACTGACCCAGCTGAGTGAGGCAGAAGTATCTCTCATTAGTAGAACAATTAATTTCTTTTGTGTCTGGTAGCTTCAAGTTCCAGGCACTGCATAGGAGATTTGTTCATTCATGGCCAAACTGCTTATACTGAATCTATTTTAAGTTTTTGGAGTTTTCATTAGAGGGAGTTGATGTTTTTATCTTTTGTTGTCAAAACAGGCAGAGCTCATCCAAGTTCACTGCAAATCAGCCCCCATTAATGGGAGACCGAACTACTTGGGGAAAAACAGCAATAAAAAGCCCCACTGTGTTTAAAAACTGACAACTGCACTTTGACACTCAAATTTTAGGAAAAAAATGGGTTTTTTTCCCCTCTGTTATTCATCAGCTTCTGAACACCTGGAGCACCAGGTAGTCAAAGGCAAAGCATGAGAATGCCAAGCAGATACTGAGGGTAGAAGCAGAGGTCCCTTATTTTAAAGGGGCTGACAGAGATGTGCACAAAAAAAAAAATACGCTGAAGACAAGAATTTGCAGCATATCAGTTCAATGGTATTGAGCCCTTTGGCTATCTCTCGTCTTCAAAAATCAAAGCAGTCTTAAATAATAACAGTATAAAATTACGCTGATTTCATACTCTTTAATCTAAATCAAGTAAGACAGCACGTGTGGCTCAGTTTTAAGCCACAGAGGAAGTAACAACCTTCATTCACAAGGAGACTGTGTACACAGGGATTTGGCACCATTCTGTTAATCCACTTTAGAGTCACACCTTCGTTAATTAGAAAACAGGGAAATTAATTAGTACAAACATAAATTAACAGTGATCTCTATGTAATACCTATGCAACATTCACCATGCAGTAGTCAATCAGATTCAAGACTTACCAATAGGTCTCCTACTTGCAAATACTACATTTCAATATCTGAAAAACAGGGTGGTCTGACAGATGGTTTGTTCAATTCACCTGGCCAGCTGAACAAACCAACCTCAGCACCAGCCCTGAAAAACGCTCTGCACTTCCTCAGGGGGGAATCAATCAGACTGATGCATACCTGCTCTGTTGCAATACCTGCCCCTGACTTCAGGCTCAGGCAGACCTGGAATTTGAAGGAAGGAAACCTAATGGGGAAAGTCCGCAGGACTCAGAGAAGGCCAAGAACAACACCTGAGGGGAAGAAAATGAAAGAAGGCACTGCATTAGCAGTGGTCTGGAAGAGACCATATCAAACAAAAATGTAACCATGTTGCATTTACACTGACAAAGCACAGGTACCTTCATCATGCTCTGTGCAGCACAATGCATCCTTGGTATCACTGTGCTGTTCGATCATCAGTTTGCAGCCATCCTTCCCAACTACAGCCTCTTCCCTACAAGAGGTGGTAGGGCAGGACGCTCCTGTACTTCACAGCTGGGAGCTGAGGGCCTGAGCCACATCATGCAAGATGTGTCTTCTGCTCTGGCCACTTGCTGTTGACGCTGCGTGGCCCTGTGGAGGGCAGAGGAGTCCCCTTGAATAGTTTGTCATTCCTCCACAGTAACAGCCCCCTTTTGGAAAAAGATGTCTCCAGCTTTAGGCCAGTAGTAGCTTCCAAAGACTGGAGAGAGGTTGGACAGGTATTGCTGCAACAAGACAAATAAGGCATGGCAAAAGTCTGGCATTCATAGGTCTCATATACCTTTTCTTTAAAGGCAGAACTGAAGAAAATAAAGACAGCAGATAGAAGTGAGAGGGAAAATAATACTTTTTTAAAATTATTATTCTGGAAGTATGTATAAGCAATTTTCCTTTATTCAGGTTGAAATGAGAGTGTGTTGCATTTTATTTTTCAGCTCAGTCATGTAAAGTCCTGCCTCTGTTACCCACAGCTCTCGTTTTCCTATCATCATCTCCAATTTGCACAGATGAACAAGGTGCACTCTACTTAGAAAACAAACAAACAAGTATGTATTTCAAAAATATCAAGGCGAGTTAAAAACACTTTGCACAAGGAACTGTGCAATGTAATTTCCGTAACACATATAAGGTAGCAGCTGTATTTTACTACATTATTGGAAGAAAGAGTCCCTAAACAGAAACAACGTATGGCAAAGGAGAGTAAGTTGTTTAATGCTGAGTCCACACAGAGATTTCTGCGTGCACCCAGAGCAACTATTTGAATTAATGTTCTCTTTCCTGACGTGAAAAGCAGTCAATTTTTATTTGGAAGAAGTATTGCTACTGTGAAAGTTAATAGAAATCTATCACTCATTGACTTACAGAGCGATGTTGGTAGCACGATCCTTGCTCAAGCACCTGTCTGTTGGATTTCAGCACCGACTCCTCAATGCCCATCATTGAAGGAACCTGCAACGTGAACGATGCCCTGACTCTGCGTGCACGCACAGTACGTGGACCCGTGAGAGCAGCGTGCAGGTGCTGCACAGGCCTGCGGTGCAAGGCAGCCTTTAGCACCTCCGGAAGGACAGTGAAGGCAAAGCAACAACCCTTGCTGATGGCTATAAAACAGCAGATGTTACTGTATGTGCCTACTATTTGCTTCAATCAGGGGAAGAGGGTCATGTAAATCAAGCATGCCCTCCAAAACATCCTTTGAGATAAGTGTGTGCACGTGTCCACACATGCACGTGCACCTTTCCAAAGAGAAGTGGAGGCATCTGAGTGTGATTCCCCAATTTAACTCACAGCAAGCAAGTGCTCAGCGAACCACAGGCTCCGCAGGTCTTGTGTGCTGCAAGATCTGGATTTTGGTTCACTTTGCAGAGACTTATAAGGTCACAGTCTGGAGATGTGAACTCTCTCATAAAGCAAAGATCCACACCAAATGTTCGGTAGATAATTAGTCAGCGGCACACAAACTGTTTATTGGGTAGCAAGGAGACACCAACCCCTTCTGACAGCATAAGCAGCTTCTAGGTTGTGGCTCAACATCCTTAAGAACAGCTTGACATACTGAATCAACACCCTGTCAGTTTGAATGCAGCCTTGTAATACTATCTGTAGTCACGTGTGTACGGCACCTCTGAGCTCCCACCTAAAATTAATTTGAAACCTTCTAGCACAGGGAAATTTCACTTCAAGCTGTGCTCCGCTGACGTGATGATTTATTGATTTATTTCTCTACAAGGAACACAGAGAGCACCTCCAGTCAAAGGATATGTTACATTAGGAGACTGACCTGGAGGAGAGGGAAAGCAATGTGAAAATTCTTTTGTGGACTCTGCTAGATGCATAGGAAGGACGAGCTTTGGTTTGTTTGTTTCCTTAAATCATATAAAAATATCCTACAAGCTTTTTGAAGAGATTAAAACCTTTTCAAAATGAGCGCAGCCAGTCTAATTCTCAAAGTTCCTCTAAAAAGAGGGTCAAGTCTTCTTGGTACAAAAATCTTCCTTAATCAAATCTTTCTGTGAAATAATAATGACAAAAACTTTTATTTAATTCTATGTTATTTCTAACTATTTTAAGCAACCATCCGGCATAGTAAGACTGTTGTGAAAAAAGCCCTGGAGGTACTCATATCACAGGGATGCTGCACTGCCCTCTAGAGTCTCTGTCACTTCATCATTCCAGCATCTAGACGCAGATTCTTACAAATTTGGCTCTAAAGACATCAAAGAGAAGAGTGCTGTCTACCAGATTTGAAGCACGGCCAATAATTAAGACAAGAGTTCAGATTCAGATTCTTCAAGTGGTTTTCAGTATTATTTTGGACAATATTTCCCCCCCCAGCCTCTATTTAGAAAAGCATATCTTTAAAATAAGGCATTGCATTTTAAGAAGTACTTTCAATATCAGTATCTCTATATCCTATAGAAATAAAGACGCTAACAAAGGTAAAAACAAGTAATACTGCATTTTTTCTTACTTGTTGCCTTCCCAAAAGCCACAACTATTCCTGTAACTCAGACCACAGGACAAAGAATCTACCTGGCTCCTTCCAAGATGGAAAACTGCTGCACTCAGACCTGCTGCGTTCAAACTCTGTGCAGTGCTACAGAAAGATGGATATTACTCCTATTAGTGCTTTGTTTTGATTTTAAATTAGTTTCAGTTCCTTTCTCTCAAATTCATAATGAAAGATTCCCCAACACAGCTCACTACTACACGTACACATCCACCTAACCACCAGCTAACCACCATCAACTTTTTTAATTCATAAGCTGGCAAGGAGAGGAGAAAACATACCTTAACCCTAGCATATCAAAACTACATCAAGTATCTTCCACTGATACAACATCCTAACAACCACATGCACACATCTGCATCACCCTTGTAGCAGGAGGTGGTCTGGACACATTTCATCCTTCTGTACTGGGATTGGTAGAGCATCTTCTACATATTACTTCAGACCTCTTGCTTCACCCCTGCTAGTTATGCATCTGAGCAGCCCATGTACTGTCCCAACAGGTGATGTCTGCCTTTCTGCTTCGGAATACACAAATATATTCTTTGTACTCAAACAGTGCTCAAAGGCTGTAGCTGATAATCAAGATTCCCTGACCAGCTCCCAGTAAGAGACGGCTTACACCCTAAAAATCACTTGGAGCCTAAAGAAGGAACAAAAAGGGGATGAAATAAGGACAGAAGCCATTTTGTTTAACTTGTCACTGTCCATATCAAACTGCACAAATGCTGTGGGACCTGATTCATTTCAAATATGTAATAGATATGTACCCGAAGGTACACACACACAAAGTACCCTTTAAAGGACACAGGGACATGGCTCAGCCAGCCTCCTGGATGACCTGCTGATCTTCTCGGCATCACAACAGTAATAGGGAGTTCAGCTCTGAAAAAGAAGGTCTCAGCCGCATGAACCAGATGGGAGAAAGGGCGCAGGAGTAAGGAGCTCTGGGGAAAAAGAAAAAGAAAAAAAAAAAAAAAAGACAGACTGCCCAGTTGCTAAAAGACATGCTGCAAATTACAAAACCAGGACTGTCAGGACCCCTTCTCAAAGAGTTTGGAGTTTATATTAAGTCTTATGCAGCCAAGAGAAATGAAGCATCGCTCAAAGATGGTCCTAGACACTGCCCAGACCAACTGCTGGATGGCAGTGGGAACATCGAGGACTGCATTTTGTGCGTCCCGTTTCTAGGCACAGAGGATAGAGGCACATAACACAACTCAAAGTTTCTCTGGCTACATGTTAGAGTCTGGAAGAGGTCTGAGGTCTCCAGGAGATATCATGATCCCTTAGTCTCCAGCAAACATCATAAAGAGTCAAGAGGTTGGGGTTTTAGGGTTGTTCCCTGAAGTTTGCCTGTTTTCCAAGCTTCACATCCTCTCTCCCATGAGGCTTGAGCTTGCATGGAAATTACAGTACATTAAACTCACTACATGGCCTAATTAAAGCACCTTGTGTGACAACTTGGGCTGCTCAGGGTATCTTCAGACTTTAATAGAAAAGGCAACAGAAAAGATGACTTGTGCTGCGACACTATCCTGGATATCACAAACACAACCTTGAAATCTTTAGCTTAGCAAGGCTCAGTGTAACCAAATTCCTGCCCGATCTCATGACAGAGGGGCTTCCCAAAGGTGAACTTACTCTGTAACTTACTCTCTGCCTCTCCCCTCCAGGCTGGGTCCTCATGACTGCCTTTAGCTCTTTCTTGGTTTGGGTTTGAACTTGGCTCGTTCTTTTGAAGTCTCTCAGATGTAAATGGGAAGGAGTTTGCTGTTTAGTAATGATGGCAAAGAGCCCACTGTCAGGAACAAGATGTGAATGGGCAAACATGTCCTGGTGTTTTAAATGCTTCCCAATCCTTCTGAAAGTGTTACGTTCTTTTGGCTTATCCATCTTCACCTGCACCCTTTCCTTCCCCTCTGTCCTCAGAGATATCTGGACACACTAAATTTTGTCTTTACAGCAGACAAGGAACTACAGGCACGTAGCTGCCACATGGATATGGGTGAACCTCAATTCAAATGAAGACACCAAAACCCAGTCTCCTGCAGGTAGGTGTGCACTGGGCATCCCAGCTCCCATCAGAGTCAGTGGATCATCACTCAGCATGGCCGGGGGAGCTCAGAGAGCCACTCAAGTCGAGCACTCACTACTTCAAAGTGAGCTGAATCACTCTCCAGATTCACGGACTGCCCTGACTAGATCTCCATTAACTGTAATGGGAGCTCAGATGCCTACCACATACCTTCAGATTGGTTTTATCTCACTGAATCTCACCTCTGTTCTCAGACCCCTCGCAATGACACACAGGTATGTGCTCTTTGGGAAGCTACACACCTTGCTTAACATATTGTGTATGCAACATTACCATAATTAAACCAGTGCAAGTTTTATGTCTGGACATGACTTAAGTGTACATTACCTGTTTGCATTGTTTTAAAAAATGGAGGGGGAGTTGTCTTGCAGTTTTTGTTTAGTTGGTGTTTTGTTGTTTGGGGTTTTTTTACAAAAGATTATATTCCCTCTGCTAATGCAATAGTGTCCCCTCAATGTTTTGTTACTCTTTAGGCAATGTTTTTGCAAACTACTGAGCAAACTGCAAACAGTGAGATACTGTTATCTCCGTCCAAGACAAAGTTGGAAAGCTTTTAAGTTGGCCAAATGTACATCACATTGAATCACACTCAATTAACCTAATCAAGTATTTCTCTAATGAAAACATACGTTTCTGGGCTGGCAGTTTCTGACTCAACCACAATTCATTCAATGTTAAGGAAAAACCACTAGAAAAACCATCTGTTCTCTTTAAATAGAGAAGCTATTTTTTCCTTCATGATGAGCCCAAGTAATTATAATAACAAGTGGAATGGGTTTCAAAAAGAAAAATAAAAAGAGAGGGCAAGACAGCTGCTACCTTGTGATTATCACAGTACAAACATGTTGCTAGCCATGTGCAGTCTAGGCCTTACACTCCTCACCCTGCTATGCATCATGTAACCTATTGTCATTCCATTAGCTGAAGCTGCAGTGTATACGCTACAGGGAGGCAAAGGGGTTAGAGCGCAGAAGAGTGAGATTTGGTGAATGAGTATTTACATACTATAATTGAATGCCAACAGAATCCCAAAGTTAAAGTTCTCAAAAAAGCGTTGATTCCCAAAGGAAATCAGTGACAAAGTCCCACGCAATTGCTATCTTTAGGTACCAAATTCAAAACTGCAGTCCTCAAAATCATCAGTCATTTGACACCTAATCCTAGAGGATCTGACATTTTTTGCATTGAAATTCCCCAGGCACCCACCTGCTCACAGAAACCATGACAGCATTAACCAAATTAGCAGAACTCCCTCATACCTAATCCTTCCCACAACCCATGACAGAGAAACTCCTGATGAGCTTCTCTATTACCAAAAAGATGAAGCACCATCTAAGATCAAGTGGGCATCCCCTTTCCTCCAGCAGCTACATAGCTGCGGCTACAAGACAGGCCAGCCCTGAGTGGAAGTCCTGGGTTTGCCTAGAAGGATCTGAACCCCAGCATCCACACTGCCGTAGCCTGTGGGGTCCTCCTGGAGAACAATGACCCTCAGTACACTCTGCTGAAGCTGCTCCATTTAAATGCTTAATGGACCAAAGGTGCGCAACTCCATCACGCACTAGTGAGAGTTACCTGACACAAGGCAATCTTGACTTCTTGCTCGTGCTCCAGTGGTTGCTGATGCTAACTGCTGAGAACACGGGCAACAGTCCAGGAGCCTGAAGGCTCCTCTTTCCAGTCTCAGAAAGGGGCGCTGCTCCACATTTCATATTGACTGTGATTCACACTCAGGCTGCTGGCTGAGGGTTTCCCATGGAGACACTTGGCTGACCACTGGATCTGTGCGACTATTCTGTTTATGGTCTGACAAGAGCTCGTCTTGGATCTTGCTGCAGTGTCCAGGAAGGAAACATTCCTCCAGTGTCACCAACTCATGAGCAAGTAAGCCCAGCCCAATTCCTAATTTTCCATTGCCCCAACTCTGGTACCATCTGGTCATGTATTTAATGCTCCCAATAAACTCAAGAAGTCACAGACTGCCTACAACTCATCTACTGGTCTCAGCAAGGGACACTCACAAATAATGCTCAGTGACTCCTGGCAGAGAAGGGCTGCTGAGCAATACCATATGAGCAACTGCACCTTCTCCTTCCTAAGGGGCCAGCTCTATACAGCCCTCCTTCCCCTGGTTTCAAAGGAGAACACAACACAAACCAAGGCAACAGCAGAATCTCTGATGGCATCCCTCTGCCAGACAGGAGATAGGGAAAGATCAGGAGAGTAAAGAACTGAAGTGGGAAGAGGCAAGAAAGCAATGGGAAAGCAAATGGGGAGAAGAAGAGCTCTGGAGGTCGGTCCTTGTGCCTTCAGCAGGGCAAATACATGACTAGGTGTCCTGCATAGTTCTTGCTGAGGAAGCACTGAAAACAAATACGCTCACAAGAATCACTCCTCACCCCCTGAGACTGCCTTCTGGGAAACCTTTAATCCATTCCTTTTCCCCTACAAGGGGGACCTGCAGCTCTGTTGCCAGAGTTGCTATCAGATTTAAGTTATTTGGTGTTCTTCTTAACTCTGTAACCCTTGGAACCATGTCATCACAAAAGAGAAACTCAGCTTTGTTTTATATTTTTGTTTCTAGCTCTAGTTTGCTGAAAAAATATCTGAAAACCAGAGGTAGGCAGAGTAAAGGTCACTGAGTCAGTCAGGACATGTGCTCTTTTTGAGACTTGAAACTAGTGATTTTTCAACATTAGCTTACAGGATTGGGAGGCCTGGGTCATGGGTTTGGAGCATGTGGCAACACTTTCGCCTTCACCTCCTCACAGGGCCTGAGGGCATCACCATTCAGACACACGTAAACCAATTTTCATCTCTTGCCTCTTCTGCCCCTCCTGACCTTCGCATCACATACTACCGCCTGCCCCAGTGATAAAGAGGAAATCCATGAGCAGCACTAAACTGGGACACGTTGAGTTGTATCAGCATAGCCGGTACAACCATCAGTTTGAGGACTCCTCCTTCAGGGTAGCACTTTCCATTTGTCTTCACTAAATTACGACTCTTTGGTCATTTTGGGGGGTTTTGTCATTTTGGACAGACCAGGTCATGTGGGCAGCCATAAGGCTGCTGGGTAATCAAAAGGGTGGGAGGTTGCCAGTATTTGGGCTTAAATGAGAGGATCATCAGGTACAGCCAAGGCTCTTTAACTTAGCAGTGGGATCGCTGTATTTTCCCAGCCATGAGCTGTCCCTTACTATAGCTGTCCATGACATTAGGTGCACATCATATGGTTCTCAGTTGCATGAAAATGTTGGCATGTGGCTCTTGGAGCCAGGTAGGTTGACCACCATTGATACATAGCATCATGAATGGCATAGACAGAAATCCCTCATCATGGACTGCCTTAAAAAACATGACAGAACTTCCCAACATAAATTATGGCAATAGGAATACACCTTCATTTGTTTACAGGCTGTCTTCTGACTTCAGCATCATGAAATGCACTCTGCTTCCATTGAAAAGCCTATGATACACCATATACAACCATATAAAATCCAAATTCAGGGTGGAATGATTGTTAATTTTACATTGAAATGCAGGTAACAGATCAAGTAATTCAAACTTCAGAAAAAAAACCAAAGCACTGCGGCAAAACACTGTGAGCATTTGTACATCTCATCTATTTCAGCTTCAGTAAAACCTTAACAAGCATTTACTTTGAAGTACAGCAACAGAACCTCCTGGACTTGTTTCTCAGCAGGGCTCCCCACACAGCTGTATCACCCACATGAGGACCGACGAATATAATTGCAGGGTCAAAGGTATAGATCTTCTAAAGTCATTTTTGCAACTAGAAAATAAAGAAACTTGTAACTACCCAAGCTTCATGGAGCATGCACGTTTTTTTAAAGGACTGTTTAAACAGAGCTATCACAACTTCACCAACTAAACTCTAAGCCTTCATCAAACAACAATAGGAATTTTAGCTAAATGTGTGGATCCTGAAGCAAAGGATGCAGTGAGAATCTCAGCTGCTATAACAAACAACTTTCTAGTCCTTGTGGCAATGAAAAAAAATGCCTTCTTTCCTTTCATCTGCTCCTCTAGAAAGAAAATCAAAGGATTTCAACTGCTGCAAAACTAAAAAGACAAAAAATCTCCCACACATCAAACATTTTGTGATTTTTATGGTGATAGTGTTGTTCTTCAGGGTTGACTCAGTTTTTAAGCACAAAGCATAACCATAACGTTATGCAAAACGGGCTTCAAACAGTAAAGCTTATGTATTTTCAACAAAAGTTATTGATAGAAAATGTTGGTTCCAGAGTCACTAGGAAACAAGAGAAGAAATACCCACTCTAGAACAGACAGTGTTTCATCCCCCTCTGCCATTGTTTGATAAAAACTTTTAGGCTCATTTTCATTTTGTCCAGTACGAAACAGTACCCAAAAAAACCTCACCCAAGCACAAACAAAGAAAAAAAACCCAAGCCAGCCTCAATATAGGAAAGCCACTACATCTTCTCAGAAATTCACTGGAAACTCCTGATATCTGGATACAGTTCTGACATATGCCAAAAATATTCCAACTAGTGCTTGTCATAGAAAGACAAGCCTCCTTCAAACAGAAGTCCTGCACTAACATGTCCCAAATGGCCTCAAGCAGTGGCTTTGCTACTGTGTGAGTATTTTTGACCTTTCCTGGGATGTTTCGTGTTGCCAGAGAACCCAACTCCCCAGTTTAAGGCTTGCCCTGCTCTCTGTGATGGAAAGTCTCATGACTGTGGGTCCTCTGAAATAATTCTCAGAAACTGGGCCAAGTGATTTTTTTCTTTTATTTACAACTCAAACGTTAAACAACAGTTACTTGGTTTGGAGGGGCATTTAAAGATATTATGGAAAACCACATTTATAACCACACATATCTTACCTCAGCCTATAGGCAGGACCCTCACCCTAATTTCACTGAAGGAAATCTTTGCTCACAGAAGCAAGTATCTGTTTTCTCCAAAGGCCTCTGTTAGCTTAGCGTCTGTCATCTTCCCCCCATCCCCCTGGCTCCTTCCCAGGCATTTCTCCAATTTATAACCTCAGAACTTGAGAAACCACATTATAATACTCTCCCAGAGGGGAACTCTCTACTTGCGCTTAGTTCTACAAAAACCTGTGTTTCTAGAGCATGACTAGCCAGAGTCGTCTCCTACCAATGACTGTCCTGGCTCATAGTTACTGACAGTTTGTTAACCAATTGTGAAAAAAACCTTTCCCCTCCATCCATCAGGCCAGCAACGTCAGTGCCTAACTTCCTTCTGCACTGCAAAGCACACCTCGACTAAACATCCCATGCACAAGCAGCAATTTATACTGCTTATAATAAATATATGAGAGGCTTAAAATATATAAGAGAGGCTGTGTGTAGTTCACTGTTAGCTCTCAAGAGAGGGTAAACACAACACTGACCAAGTAACTTCAGTGACAACTCACTGCAATGCCACTAAAGCATCTGGTCTAAAACCACGTAGCATCACTGAAGTTTTTGAGACACAGGTCTAAGGAAGCAGGTATATCATTATCTGCAGCCAACACACAGACACAGCAGACAATGAGGTATCTTAGTCATGCTTTTGATTCTTAAATAGTCCATTAAAAAGGAACGGTCACCGTTAGGCGGTGTCCTTAGCAACACACAGACCCTGCAAAGCTCCAGAGATCTTTGCACCAGGAACTGCAATCCCACCTGAAATCACAAAATACAGAGGTGAAGAGCAAACACTGCAAAAGCCCTTTGGATGCTGCCACCTCTTTCAGCCTGCTATGTGACAGTGCAGAGCACAGCAGGACACCGGTCCTCTCTCTGCTTCCCAGGCGAGCCATGCCCGTCTCGCCAGCGCACAAATACCTGAGGCACACATGCGTCTGTCTGTGAACCAAGGCTGTGTGTTAATTCGTTAATTAATAATTCACTTTAGCAGCTTAAACAGCATAAACTATTGGAACAGCCTGCAATGAGCAAACCAGGCAAACACTGCAGAAGGGGAGTGCCCATGAGGCAGCCACAGACCTTCGTGTACCAGGCCATGGAGCTGCCACCTCCTCTCTGGTCTATTTGTTGGCAGGGCTTGTGGCCTCGACTAGACACTCCTCAGATTTACTCTTTGCTGGAAGCCTCGCTGCCCTGTCTCAGAGCAAAATTAAATACTGAAAAAGAGAAAAATCTATTACAAATTGCTTGGTGCAGACAACAACTGCAAGATCCTAATAATTATCTTTTAAAAGTGTCTCAAATGCTTATGTTCTGACCAAATTCACAATACCAGCAGGAATCAGCAGTGTGCAGATGCCCTTCATCTGCAGAATCCCCCCTCCCCTTGAAGAGCTAATGCTTAGGGAAACAGAAAGTATCACACCAAAGAGCAAAAAATTCACCTCGAAAGCTTTTTTTCTTTCAATCACAGTGAGATACCACAGGGGGTTGTGTAAAAACTACTGGGGTTTGGTTCAGTCACCATTTTTGTTTCAACTGCGCAAATACTTTGTTCTCAGGATGACGCAATGGGAGACGTTTTGAGGATTTTTTTAAAATTTGTATACGTTATCTGAATATGCTTCTGAGATGTAAACCACATACTGATTTTCCACATTTTCATAAGAGGTGCCAAAGTGTTTCAAAACTCTTTTTTTTTTGACCAAATTAAGTAGTTTTGGTATCCGCAAAACTGTATTTTTTAAAATAACAGCTATCTGAAAACACGTCTGCCAGCTGTAGGAATAAGCAGTATCCGCAAGTTCCCAGATGCTTTCAAATCCTATCAAAGCCAATGACGGCTAATTAAGGCTGACCCCTCACTCCTTGGAGGCACACAGTATCTTGTACATTTGAGTCACAAAAGCTCAATAACAATAATAATATAGGTGGTAATAGTAATACCTAGCTTACATATAACACATTTCATTACAGAGCACTACAGAAACAGCAAAGGGAAACAGGTGCAGGGAGGGGAAGCAAAACACCACGGTCTCTGAAGAAGTCAGCAGCAGAGCAAGGACTGATGCCCAACACGAGTTCCAGCCTCCTGCATAGGGTCAAAAGAGACATGAAAGCATGTGCAAAACGGAGGGGTCAGAATGGTGAGAGGTACCCTAAGAAAGAAAATAAACCAGCCCCATTCCATCTTCGCCCTTCCCCAGTGCCGCTCAGACTCCCTGCACTCTTCTCACTGGGACCTTTCACCGGGGAGCATCATACAATTTATTCCAAGCCAGAAATCAGGACTGCGTTAATGAAAATATGCCACCCAGCTGTTCCATACGTGCATGCAATGCAGCTGTGATCCCACAAACAGAGGAAGGAATAAGCGTAATTTTGTGTTTGTATATGGAGAGTGGGCTCCATGATACTGTTCCAATACCCTTTCTTCGGCCAACACTCTGTCTACATCCTCCTCAACCCATCAGTTGCTTCTGATGCAATCATACACTTTGTTCTTGAAATCATATCCTCTCTTGGCTTATGCAACCCCCCTTTCACACCTCCAACTGTTCCTTTGCATGATTTTCCCATCCTCCTCTATGCCTCCCCATCTCCCTGAGCTTCCTAGGAAACCTATTATTTCTTCTTCTCCTTTCCACCTTACTCCCAGTCTCAGTCTCTATTTTTTGTTCATGACCCACAGCTCTGCCTCCACTCACTCTGCCTCCACTCCAGGCTTACCCTTCCATCGACACGAGATCTTGGCATGCCTTTCCAGTGCTCTTGCTGTACATCTTCTGAATCAGCTGAAACTTCAACATGGCTAAAAGCACAGCTCTGAATTTTCTTGGGCCTAAAAACAGGACATCTTCTTGTCTCAGAACTCGCTATGGGGTTTCACGCAGAGGAAGCATCCTAGTTTTTGTACAATGTCTATATGGATATGTTCTTTGCGATCTACCCATACTCTTTCAACTCCCTTCCTAATCTTTTCCATTTTGATTCCCGTGAGCTGCTGTTCTTGGGACTTCACAAATGGCATCTCGTCTTCCTCATACCTACTGAGAAGGCTGCCACAAAGGTCCCTTGTCATTGCTTTAACCGAGCCCTGCAGCTGGTCATGTTGCTGATGGGTAACATCAAAGCAGTCTATCTTACACATAATAACGAAAAAGTCCACTCTGGATAGCACAGCTAACACAGTATCCGTGACTGATTAAGACATGTCTAATTTGATTTGTTTACAGCCACTGTAATAGGTTGAGTGCATACATGTTAAATAAACGGTTCATAACTATATCCTCCTCTGAGCAGGAATTCATCTCCCAAAACTACACAAAGAACAGTCAGTGCAAAGTCCGAGTGCCTAAATAGCAACTAACCGCAACAGTTTGTAGCACTAGTGTCCTCCCCGCCCCAAGACAGATTAAACTCAAGCCCTTGCTGAATAATTGATCAAACTTTCTCAGTGCACAATCAGAGCAGTCAGCAACAGATCATACAAACGGAAAGTGAGCACAAGGTCTCCTTAATGACTACTTAACCCCACCGATCATGACGTCAGCCTATCTAAGGCACATAAGAGGCTGCTTTTCAAAATAAAGCCACCTGATGTTTTTAGATAACCTCCCCTGATAATTATGACTACTCCTATTTACATAAAAGTCATCTCTACAGCTGAGCAGCACCATGGAAGGACTTAACCAGGCCAGATGGCACACACTTGCTTCTCACGTGCACGGGAACCAAAAGAACACTTCAAGAAAGTAACGCGCAGTAAACGATACGGACTACTGCAGATGGGTCCCTCAGGAAGTGCTGGCATCATTACTTTGAGCAAAGGCAAGCCACAGCACTTCATTTTGCAAACCCTGACACAGCTCACAGCGCTCCCGATGCTGCAATGCTTCTAGCCCGGAGTCCCAGCACATCCACAGATGCACCACCACACTCACAAGACCACCTCCTTAATTGCCCATCTGCACTGAATTGGACCCATTTCACTGTGACCTAAACATACTAAATCAGTGCTACAGCCATTATCAGCAAGGCTCCGGCGCCAGATTTGATTTAAGGTGTCCTACACACTCGAAAATGCTTGGTTTGGTACCCCATCAAACCTCTAAAAATGTTGTCTTCAAACCTCTAAAAATGTTTATAAAAGGCCTGGCTCTAGGGTCCACAAGCCCCGTGGCCCTTTAGCTTTTATTTTGTCAGAGAAGGAACACTGCCTACACTCCTGCAACTGCATCCCAGTTCTTCATCTGAAGCACTCCCCATCCTTTCCTCCTAGGCATATAAAGTTCCCTGTCTTTGCAAAACAAACTCTCTGCAGAGGCAGCACCCCTAGAGAATTCCCCCCACTTGAATCAAAACAGGAAGGAAACAGATTTAAAATATTCTCCAATTTATTTTGCAAGCTATTTTGAAGTCTCACTATGTATTTCAATGTTTTCTCATGGGGACAGGTGCATAAGCACAAATACAAGCTCTTTATAAAAGTGACTGTGTTTCACATATTTAGAAAAGAACATACAATTGCAATCAATATTTTCCACAACGCAGGCATTTTTCAAGATTTGCTTTCAGCACAGCCAGATGTGATGCAGGTCTATTATTAGCAAGAATTTAAGCAACCCTACATCAAAATGAAACAAGAGAGGTAATACACAAAAAAAAAAAAAATTAAAAAAAATTAATCTAACAGCTCTGATTATTTTCCAACAGCAGGGATATGCACCAGCGTGGCAGTACTCGAGAAAGCCTTCCACAGTTATATGCAATTTTACAGTCAGGCATCAAGCATACAGGTACAGGAGGTAATTTCCTAGGGCAACCAGCTCACAAGGGCAGCTGAGTCATGGCCTGAGGTGAGAGACCCTGACCACCACGGGTTATTGTCAGAACAACTCCTCCAGGCTCTTTCCTCTTTGAGCAACTCAGGACCATGTGTTACAGGAGACAGAGCTCATTCTGCTATGATGCCCTGAGAAAACACAGTACTGAGGGATCAGCCTTGCCACAAAACGGACTTTCACCTGCACCTGAGAGACGCTGAGCTGCAATAGGTATCTATCTTCCCAGACTGCGCGTCAGGCATGCTAACTCCTACCACCACCATAAAAATCCAAAAGCCACATCTTCGTGCCATCCAGAAAGACATGGGAAGCTAATCAACAAGACTCTGGATTGTTGTTGGTAGTTTATCCACTTTTTTTTAAAAAAGGACCTACCAGTCTTGCCTGTATTCTCATATTAACAAGGATCTTAAGAGCCAAGAGAACAAGAGTATCCTCCTCTGGATTGCTATACCAGACCCGCATCCCCTTCCTCATATCTTCTTTAAGGGGAATAATTCACTCAGGATCCAGTTACTGTACCTGGGATCTTGTACAGAGCTGAGAGGGTCGTGATTAGGGCACAGAGTCTAGTTGGAGATCAGTGACGAGTGGTGTTCCCCAGGGGTCAGTACTGGGCCCAGTCCTCTTCAATATATTCATCAACGACTTGGATGAGGGGATAGAGAGCACCCTCAGCAAGTTTGCTGATGACACAAAGCTGGGGGGGGTGGCTGACACACCAGAAGGCTGTGCCGCCATACAGAGAGACCTGGACAGGCTGGAGAGTTGGGCGGAGAGAAACCTTATGAAATTCAATAAGGGCAAGTGTAGGGTGCTGCACCTGGGGAGGAATAACCCCATGCACCAGTACAGGTTGGGGGCTGACCTGCTGGAGAGCAGCTCGGTGGAAAGAGACCTGGGAGTCCTGGTGGACAACAGGATGACCATGAGCCAGCAATGTGCCCTTGTGGCCAAGAAGGCCAATGGCATCCTGGGGTGCATCAAGAAGAGTGTGGCCAGCAGGTCGAGGGAGGTCATCCTCCCCCTCTACTCTGCCTTGGTGAGGCCACACCTGGAGTACTGTGTCCAGTTCTGGGCTCCCCAGCTCAAGAAGGACAGGGAACTGCTGGAGAGGGTGCAGCATAGGGCTACCAAGATGATTAGGGGACTGGAACACCTCTCTTATGAAGAAAGACTGAGGGAATTGGGTCTATTTAGTCTGGAAAAGAGACGGCTGAGGGGTGACCTTATTAATGCTTATAAATACTTAAAGGGTGGGTGTCAGGAGGATGGGGCCAGGCTCTTTTCAGTGGTGCCCAGTGACAGGACAAGAGGTAATGGGTACAAACTTGAGCATAGGAAGTTCCATCTCAACATGAGGAGGAACTTCTTTACTTTGAGGGTGGCAGAGCACTGGAACAGCCTGCCCATAGAGGTGGTTGAGTCTACATCTCTGGAGACATTCAAAACCCGCCTGGACGTGTTCCTGTGCAACCTGCTCTAAGGTGACCCTGCTCTGGCAGGGGGGTTGGACTAGATGATCTCCAGAGGTCCCTTCCAACCCTATGATTCTATGATTACTGCACTAATAAGGATTAGTGACACGTTACATCACCGTGATACCCATGTACATGAAGTGATACAAACACATAGGTATAGATTGTTTAATTAAGAGCTTGTTCAAACAACCAACAGACCGTTAGCAGAATGAAGTTGCCTCTGGGTGGAATACGGCCAGCACACTCATCCACGCAACGAACAGGGTTACTGATGTGAAATGCGGTTAAGCTCCAATGCCACAGACCTGTGACGGAGAACGTGGGCATCCCCGTAACACTGCTGGTTTCTCTACACATCCTAAGCCAGGAAAAACAAAACACAGATACAATGACATGAACTTTCAAATGAAAGCCAATATATTTCCAGTATTTAAAACCTACTCTGAACAGTCATATCCCCTCTTTTAAATATATTCTCTTGGGAGGTTTTTAATTTAAAATTGTACAGAGCATACTTAATACCATGAGGATACCATATTTAATACCATTAGAAGTATTAGAAGTGTATGCAAATGATCCACAACATTTTGTTCTTCTTAGCAGTGACCTGAACTGTGTCCAAGCTGTACTCATTTCAAATTCGGTTTGATGCTAAAGTTACTGGAGACCGAACTTCCTCACTTCTGATCCTTCAGCCAGCAGGAACAATGAATTATTTAATAACAAAAATCAGAGCAGACTGCTGTAACACATATCTCTGATCACCTCAAGTCATCACCCCCACTTCTTCTGGCAGCCCAGAATCACAGAGGAAGAGAGACCCTGTGGTTCTTATTCCCTTCTCTGAGGAACAACTCTGATACAAGGGCAGAAGTCAACACTACCTGAGCTATCAGGATGCCGCTGCTCCTCCCAAAGCTCCCCGATCAACAAAAAAAATCCAGTTCTGCCAATGGTGCCACTGGTCTGTGCACGTACAGGCAGGGTTGGCACCTACTAAGGTGCCTGTTGGATATAAAGCTAAACAGAACAATCCAGATTTCCCCACTTCAATTAAAATCATAGTTTATACTTGAGTGGAATTTAATACAAGTACACCAAGTCCAAGGAGTGCCAGCTCATTCATTTTAATATTAGGCTTCCCTCAGGTCTTCTTTACTTCAGGTTATTACTTCTCAATCAAAACATTTAGTAATTTTCAACCAGATCAGGAGTTAACTGTTAGATGTGCTTACCAAGATCATATATTGCAATCCACCAAGGAACCCAATGAACGCAAAGCACACAGGCAGCCTTGAACGCAGTATACCCCGGAGCAAGTATCTCAGCTCTAAAAGACAAGACGACTAAGGCTGAGGTACAGAGCAGGGAGGGAAAAAAGAAGTTTGCCAGATCTGGACTGGCATGCAAAATGAGCACAAACCAACAGGCAGTGCAAGGTACTCCAACGGCTCAGGACAAAGTCAGATGAGTGTAGCAGGGTTTGTTATCTTGGTCTCACTGCAGCCCTGTGAGAGGAGGTGGCAGCCCCAGCACAGCAACACACAGAAGGAACTACAAGGAATAGCAACCAATGCAGTACAAACATTTCTAACTTTCTCAAGCAAAGCTCAGCCAAAAGCAGGTTGGGAAATGATGATCCACACCAAAGCTTCAGCAGCTGAACCGTAAGATGATGCATGTGTCTCCAGGCTGCCTTCTTACACTTACAGTCAGTGTATCAACACTTCACCATTGCAATAATCATACTTCATGGTGAATCCCATCCGTCATACGTGTTAGGTTTATGAGGAGTTAACTTACAGCATTGTAAGAAACTGCTTAATATTCTGTTTGCTGCTCTCTTGGTTCAGTCTCCTCACACTTACAATAAGAGAAAAAAAACGTAATGTGACTAGGCTAAAATGCTATAAAAAAAATTCCTTGAATTCCTCTTCACTAGAAAGAACACCAACCTTCTGGATGCTCTGAGCTACAAACTATGAAATGAAATCTCACTCGCTGCTCTTCTCACACCAGCTATAACCCCAGGCTGGGAGAGCCTGTCCACACAGATGATCCAAGCACCCTGTACACCCCAAAACCGACAGCACAGGCTCAGGGTGATGGGACCTCAGCTGTCCCCATGCCCTCATCAGTCACCCACCAACCACCTCAGCCTACTACCAGAAGAAGAGGTACATTAAATGAAGAGGTACATTAAATAAACAACACCTCTTGTAAGTATTTGGAGGAGACAGAGTTGTTCTTGTTTGAGGAACAAAGCAATAGCTTTTGGGTCAGAAAGACATCTAATTAATTAAATACTGTATAATTATCCATTTCATATTTGTGCAGCAGGAACAGAGGTGAGAAGCCAACTCACAATATTTTTATTAATTTGTAAAATGCTATAAAATGTAAACTAATGATAATTCAATTATGTACTGAGCACTATCAGTGCCTTTGGATCTCTGCTTTGAGTATCTAAGTAATAAAAGGACAAATTGTGCTAGGTGCAGACGTACCGTTACTCTGAACAAACCAGGCAGTTCCTCATTCTCCTATGGCCACATTAGAGCACTGAACGACTCCACCTCACATCAGCCTGGGCCTTGCCTGAGATGACCCTTCCTTAGGGACAGAGCCTCAAACGAAAGCAAGGAACAGCAAACACGCGTGAACTCACCAAATGACAAAAGGAAGAGAGAAATTAGATTCCCCATTAAGTCCAACCTTTTTGAAAAGCTCAAGCCTAGGATTTTGTTCCTGAGAGCTTATAAACTGGTATGTGCCTTACTTACATCTCTTAAAGACCCACATGATTATTTTTCTCCAACCTGACAAAATATACAGCAAAATCAACCTAGCAATCCTCAGTAAGCACTGATGTTGGTGTTTCTACAGTAAATCAGGAGGAAACCACCAGGACTGTGGCTAACAGTGGCAATTCATGCTTTTACTCACTGGTGCCGTGATCTGAAATATTAAGAGAAACACCTGCCGTCTGTGCAGCAGCACCACTGCCGCGGCCAAGACCTAAGCCAGGGTGGTACGTGCCACCAGGCAACAACCTCATCAATCAAAAACCGGACGGCAATCATCCCTGAAATCATTCGTATTGTAGTGTGGTCAGAAAACCCAACAACTCCAAGTCTCTGCGAGTGAAGAAGTGCACAGATCATGGTTCTGTCATTATCTGTCTCCCATAATTACAAGAACACCTGTTCATTAATATCTTCAAAGCAGGCCTTTCCTATTTCTTTATTCTCCCTAAAATTCATGTCCGCGTATGCCCACCTGCTCGCCTCTTCCTGTGTGGAGGGCACAGACAGCACACACCACCACCCCCATCCCCATCCCCATCATTCCCTGTGAGACCCCGGCGGCGGGAGGAGGGGGCCGGCGCCGCCAGGCCTCCTTACGGAGGAGGAGGAGGAGGAGGAGGAGGACAACACCTCCTTTTCCTTTTCCCGCCCAGCCGGGCCCCGCGGCCGTGGAGGGCCCCCCACAGGAGCAGCCC
>VYZM01004615.1:38437-53112 GCA_013398915.1 Dromas ardeola | reverse complement strand
CGAGGCAGAATCCCTGCTGTGGATGGTGCCAGTACAGCTGCTTGCTTTGATTAAGCATTTGAGGAAGCCCCTCTCCTGTTTTTAAAAGCCTGTAATAGCCCATTGAACTGCAGAAAGCGATTTTTTTAATATTTTTTTAAACGATTACACCAGCATTATGAACCTTTGCTTACAGCTGCCTCTAAATTCTCAGGATTACTGTTTTGAAATACTACCACAGCATACAGTCAGCAGTTCTAAGTCTATACGTAAGTATAACTTCCATTTTACATCTACGTAATTTATAAACAAATTAAAGAACACTTGTTTTCATAATATGGGAGGCATCGCGCTTGCAGGCTCTCATCCTGCTGGAGAACTTCAACTACCCCAACATCTGCTGGAAAAGTAGCACGGCAAGCTGTAGGCAATTCAGGAGACTCCTGGAGTGCATGGAAGATAACTTCTTAAGCCAGGTAACAGACAGCCCCACCAGAGGGGATGCGATACTGGACCTGATGGTCACCAATGCAAGTAAGCTAATTGGTGATGTCAAGATTGGAGGCAGCCTGGGCTGCAGTGGTCATGCACTGGTGGAGTTCGCAGTCCTGAGAGATATGGGTCAGGCAAAGAGTAGAGTCATGTTGACGTGCAAATCATTTTCAGAAGTGTGTGCAGGAAGACACAGGTCACTGAATATCGAAAATTCTGAAAAATTCTCCTACTTGGGTCTTGGGATGGTTCAAAGATACAAGGAGAGGCAAACAAGATGGTCACGTTATGAAAAGTACCACTGCAGAACAGTATTAAACATATTCCTTAAATACGTTAAACTCATTCCATGTATATTGAATAATAATAATTTAGCTGAAAACAGCCCGTCAAGAAAGTGAAAAATAAGCTTTTGTAGCTGTGTTTAATCTTTAGCTTCCTTGAGAAAGACACCTGCAAGTTGGAGGGAAATAGAAAAAGAGAAATCACTTTCAAGTTCCCCCTTCAAGGAAAGAACCAATACCATGTAGCTGGAAGACCTAGCTTAACCTCATTGCCCAGGAACAGAGGTGCTGTAAAGGACTTAAGCAACTTCCTAAGTGAAGAAACTCATAAGTGATGAATTTGAAGCTGTTGTCTCAACATCTCCTAGAGAGCACTCCCCCTCTTCATCTATACCTTTCTTAGCCATCCAGGGGTTTCCCAAGGAAAGATTCAAGTAGTCCACTGCACCTCATCTCCAAATTACTCCCCTATTACACCTATACTGCTGTCCATCCCCTGCAATGTGAGGATACCAGAAAGCTTCTCTGTCAGCCTGCATACCCACACCAGCAGCTGGAATTGATAAAACTGACAGATGCAGTATTACCAACAGGATCATAACTGCGCTGAGATGAGCAATTTTTACCAAAAAAGTCTGGTTAAGTTTTCCTTGAGCAGTCTCTTTGTCTCTTGTATCTGCTCATCAAAAATTAGGAGCAGAAAGGCAAAGGCAGAATGAGTTTGTGCTGGTAACAGAATATTAGATTGCTCAGTTTACTACACAGTAAGGTTTTGGGTTTATTATGGTGCTTCCTCTTTTTCCATTAACAAGGTTTTTAGTTCAACACTGGTACTTAGTAGTTTTTCCAGTGTCCAACCGGTTTGTCATTTAGGCCCATTCCTTCTTACCAACGAATGCATTTAATACAGGCCCATTTTATATTCAAATAATTTGTATTTTCACTTAGTGTTTCTTCTTATGGACAAGGGCACTTCAATTCCTTTGGCCTTTCAGAGTCATACTACAAAACTAATTCACTCAGTTTAGGCCCCTTTTATATTCAAAATCTTTCAAATTTCTATTTTGTATTTCTCCTTGTAGGAGAGGACATCTCGCTTGGCCTTTCTTGATAGTAGAGCTATGATCAACTGAAGAAAATACCAAGGAGAGTAACTATCCACATTCTTCTTGAATTGTTGTGGTCAGAAGTGGGTATTTAGGGCTATGCCCTTACAGGGATGAAAGATGACACCAATTCTAGTGCTTGTTATTGTTTACAGAAAATACTCCAGCTTAGGATTCTCAGTCGGTTTGTTTTTTTTCTGCAATACTGTTGCCTAGCAATAATTTTCCCATTCTGTACCTGTACTCAGTAATGAGCTTCATGTTTATTTCCACACCCACTTCTTCCACATCACCTCTCCAATTTGTAATGATCATTTTGAATTCTAGTCCTGTCCTTGTACAGCTTAGGGTCACCTGGTGAATTAATAAATGTACTTGATACTTCTTCATTTGAATATCCACTGATACCAGATCTGCTGGAAACAGAGTACAATAAGGCTTACCACCAAGTTCATTTCCCACACCTGTGGGATCAAACCACGATAAACATTGCTGAAATTGCACACTAGAAAATGGAGCAAGTAATCTGAAAAATAATTTATTGTACTAATTTTAAACAGTCAGAAGCCTTAATTTTATGTTCAAAGATAACTGATTCCAAACATGCCTCATACAAGCACATATTTTGTGAGCTGTTCTTTCAACAGTCTCAGCTAAAAACATCATTGCAGATCAACATGAGTTCCAAGTGATAACTCCCATTGTACAAACTACATAGAACAAGCAACCATCTTCTCTTTCTGTCTCAAACAGGGCACAGCAACTTTGTCTCACACAATAAGCTTTCATTAGATGAATAAAGGCATCAAGTGCTGTACCATGAGACAGCTAAGGTATACCAGTCACTAACAGTATTCCAGCATCACCTGTAGTTCTGGTCCCAGACACTTCTTGTTGTACGTTCAAAGGCATCCAAAGCAAGCACTTTGTGTTACCTCTGACATTTACACTTTGTCATTAAAATTCGTATTAGTGCCTCTCCAACTGAAGCCTCTAACATCTTCTTTTCCTCTTGGGGAGAGATACTTCTGAAAGGAAATAAAGAGATTTTTCTGGCAAGCTTTTCAACCTAGCTTCCCTTATGGGAATGATTAAGGTAGAACTAATTCTGCCCAGCCAAAAGAAATTAATTAAATGAGCTCCTGAGATCCCCTCCCAGTCCCTCTCTCCCCATGGTTTTAAATACAAAAAAAATCTTTCCAGATTCTATAGCACACTAGCATTCAAAATATCAATTAAAATTCTATTGATGAACAAAATACTGTACTTCAAAACTTATTCAATCTTGACAGCTTACAACTCCTCATGAACACCTTTAAGATTTCATTATGAATTTGACAAATGGAATACTCAAAAAATTAAGTACAGAATACCTGAAGAGATTGCTTATGGGTATTTTTAATGCTTCCGAATTTGCTGAAAAATTCTGAGAAATGGAGAATGTTCCTGATTTAGAAATAAACTTTTTGTCCAGAACAACTTGAAGGAAAAATAAGTAAATAAAGTACAATATTAAATGCACCATTGAATTCACATTGTCTGCAACACAGGTTATCTGAGAATGTAATCTCATTTCAGTACAAGATGGTCTTTTGCTTTTAAAAAGAGCAAGTATGTGCTACCTCACTAAAAATGTATTTTAATAGTTATTATGCTCCCTTGTATGAAATATCCTCCAATTACATACAGTTTTGAATAGTAAATTAACTCCAAAAGATACACTCCTCCCACTCATCTATGTCATTAAAGCTTTCCAGAAGTTGTACTTAACTCTTTGCTCTCCCTTTAAGCAACCTAATTAAATCCTACCCTTTCAGGTTAAGAACCAGTACCTCTGGTTCTATCAAGTCTGCCTTCCACTATGTAAGCAAGACCCATCAGTCTCACACTAGCTAGAACTGCCAGTCGAAATCATGCCTTTAGCTGGCCAACTCCTCTCCCAGGAACACTACCCATGTTTGAGGCATGGCAGCAGAGCAGTACACTGGACTCTTCCTAGAGGACAGACAATTAAGGTACCTCAAGATAAAGAGGATGCAATTTTCTTTGTACAGTGTCTGTTCCATGGTGCTTATGTTCTTCTCAAGCAATACTGAGAACAGACCCTGAAGCTTCTGAGTTGCAGAGCAGTTCAAGATCATGACATCTCAATTTGTACTATTCACATTTGATGCTTCTGTAGAGCAACTCCACCATCAGCTTTGAGAAACCTGCTTTACCATTGCTTCCAAATAAAAATTACATTATTTCCAATAACATGAATGATAGCAAAGTCATCCACTCTTCTGCTGCAGTTCCCAGAGTCCCACCCCAACAATATCAGACAACTTCTAATATAGCAGAGGACACTGTTACTGTACACGTATACTGGAACTTAATCCTTGAATCATTACCCAGGTGAAAATAAGGCCAGAGGGGAAGCTTCTATGTTCCCTCACTTCCAGAAAGGTGAAGGCAGCAAGGGCTATTCTAACCTCAAATGCAAATTAAGTCAGTTCCCAGAGCTACTAGAACAGGTATCTTCTGTAAGTGGGAGAATGACTAAAGAATCACTTTCCCCTACACATTGTAACTCTTCAAGCCAGATTTGTTTTATAGAAGAGTAAGTCTCCTTTTAACTGGACCAATTTTAACTCTGAACACACTATAATGAAATCTATATAGAAAAAACATGATTCACGGGATTTTGCCACCACATATGTGCTCGTAACAAAGTCTCAGAGCAAAGCTTCAATTTTCATGCAACAATTTACGGCAACAATTTACAGGTTAAAAACTAATCTAGCTTTTGCAAGGCAGCAACACATGGTCCAAAACATCAGCTTTAGTTTCAGAAAAAAACAGCGTAGTAGAGAGCTATTAAAAACCAAGTCACCAGTCTGTCAGAATTTCAATCACTGTACCTTCTTCACCTGGGTTCTCTTCTTCTGTAATTATAGGCATTCCAATATGCTGAGTTTCCTTTGCCACTTGCATTTCACCTGCAGATACATTTTTAGGAAAAACTGTCAGCTTTTGTAAACTTAAGTAATGCTTTGTAACTTTGAAATGAAATCACTGCCTTCAAAATAAAGTTTATTCAAAACTATTTTTCTGTCCAATTTCATTTATCCTTTAAATGAACTTCAGTGGCAGAGCAACTTCTATCAGTTTAAAAGCTGGATATCAGAAAGACGATTTCCTTCAGAAAACTTATATCCTGTGTTTTCAAAGTGGGACATAAAAAGATCTAAAGAGAGTCTTGGAAGACAAAAAAAAAATATGCCTAAGTAGGGATGTGCAAATACCTGGAAAGTATGTGCAAAAAATTGCACCAATCCAGATGACATAAATGCTATGATAGTAAAATAACTAACTAAATCACTGGTCAGTTCAGATATGCCAAAGATCAGCAACACCAGATAGGATCTCTCCAAGAGACCCGAAATAGATAGCTGATCTGCCTTTCCTTCCTCACCTCCTCTTTTGATCTAGCAAAGTACCCTCACACCAGGTCTTACACTAATCACGTGTCAAAACAAGTCAGACCTCAAGTTCTGAAACTTGATCTCTTTCAGAATATATTAACAGAAATGACACCATACAACAAAAATCTATATAAATGGCTAATCCTTTAAATTGTTGGTCTCAGCATCATGCTTTCAACAAGCTTCACAAATGGAAAAGATATTCACTTAGGAGCTTTGGATCAGGTAAATACTTTTTTTTTTTTCAAAAACTCCTCCTCTGAGGCAGAAAGGAGCTCCCAGTCCAGTTTTCTT
This sequence comes from Dromas ardeola, assembly GCA_013398915.1. Lineage (NCBI taxonomy): Eukaryota > Metazoa > Chordata > Aves > Charadriiformes > Dromadidae > Dromas > Dromas ardeola. Next base: position 47,490 of record VYZM01004615.1, on the reverse strand, counting down.
TTAAAGATGTTCACCATATCCTCACTCATTCTTTCTTAAAAGCATTTTCACCCACATTCACCCAGCCCACTCACAAAATTCTATCCTTCCCACAGGATTCAAAGGGAGATTACAGGCATATGGATTTAACATTCCATAATATTTCTTATTAAAAGTGTGAAGTCTTTTTCTGACTACATTAAACAAGGGCCCTCACTGAGGGCATACTGGGACACCCCAATGCTTCTTATATCATTATAAATAACCCAGAACTGTAAGAAATACAAGCAGTTAAAACTATTTCCTTCCAGGGTGCATTTTCAAATTAAGAAAAAAGATCCCAGAGACTGGACTTAAGAACTCTGTACCTGCTTTTAAAAAAAGTTTGCTCTTTAAAATTGTTTTTATTACTAGCTAAAATGTTAATTATCATGAAAAATAGAATATAATTACAGAAGAGAACCAAAAAAAACAAGTCACAGGAGTACAAAAAAAAGTCCTGTCAAAAAGGTAAAAGTTAAGTCTAGCTATAAACTAAACAAATCTTACCCTGTTAGAATATAATTGCAATAGTGGGATTAAGAAAACAATTTGAAAAGAGTTTTGAAACAGCATCAGTTGTTGACAGAATATTTTAATTCACATGAAAGTACTAAAAATTTCAGTAGTAAAAGAACAAAATAAATAATAAGTATCAGGTGGAAGGAGAACGACTGATCTGACAGTGGAGGTATTAGCCTTACAAAGCATTGTCTTTAAGATATTGGTATCCTTTTCTGTTCAGAAATATTAGAGGTTATTCCTTTAAGAGCCCAGGAACAGAATAGAAACAGGCAAGGTTTACTTTGGATTTCATGAAGATAGTATTAACTATCAAAAATATAAGATAAGCTGATTTTCACCAAAAAGATAGCTTCAAAAATAGAAGCTATCTGTCAAAAGAACAGACACATATCTTAATCTCCAGTATGTTTGTTATATGGCAATAGGAAAAATTAAGACACTGCCACACAGAACACGCTTTTCCAAGGACATGATTTTACAGACAAAAATTAGCAGGACTGTGTATAAGACTTCAGATTAACTATAAACTGCATGCTCTCATGTTGTCTTTTTACCTGACCAGACTGTGGAAAACAGAAAGATTCAATTACGATACTGGTATCACAAAACGTTTCTTTAATCTTCTACCTCCACTAATCAACATGGAAATTTAACCCAGCTGCCTCGTCTAGCAAAGCAATGGATAAACTTTTGCAGTCTCTCCAGATCCATGAATACAATGGAGAAATACCTTTGATTTCCACAGCATCTCTTCTCCCTGCTGGCTGTGGTCTCCTACTGTTTTTTTTACTTCGGCTTGGAGATTTCCCGTAATTCGATCCTGATTCAGCGGATTCTAACTTTACTTGACGATGTCTTCTGGATTTGGAAGCCTAGAACCAAAACATACACATGAATGACGCAAAAAAGCTAAAATGCTACAGCCACATATTACTGTATGTCACTGAGTACTTCACAAGTCATCAAGGACCAAAGGTATCAACTTCCTCCCATGCCAGGGTGAGGAAAGCAGGGAGGGAGGGAAGGAAGATTCCCACTAGCTACTCTTTTGCAGTTTAACAGGAAAATGCCCTTCTAGGATTTAACGGATGTGTCACTTAAAATCCAGGTAATGAAACATTCATTTATTTTCAAACCACTCTCTGTTGGCATCAAACTGCACTGCTGTGTGCAAGCAAAAGGAACACTTTGAAAAACTGCTGTATCACAAAGCTTCTTTAGTAAAGTTTGCTTAGATGCCTAGAAAACATTATCACTGCATATTCACAAGTCTAGAGTGTTGTACATTACAGAGCTCTGTTTTACTTAATGCATTTTTCCAATAAGAGATTTTAATAAACAGGGAAAGATGTAATGTTTATCATAGGCCTGCTATAAAAAAGAAAAATCAACAGTATTTTTAAAGTAGAAGTTATCAAAATAATGTTTCTAAGAACTCCCAACTGACTCCCCACCCCCAAGCTCTACTTTTGCAAGCATTTTTATTATTTATAAAAAATTATAAATTATTTATAATTTATTTTATTATCTCAAGTATTTTTATTCCATGTCTTTAAAATTCCAGCTACCTAAAAAACAGAGCATAGACATTAAAAGATACCTTGTACATTGAACTCCCACAAGCATAGACCATATCTGCATTGTTTCCATAAATCTAACATGCATAATAAGAACTTCAGGTTTCCACAGTGTCAGGGAAACCAGAATATTCAAAGGCTGAATTGCAGAGTGCAATTTTAACTCGTTCCTTTCGGAGCCATCATTTGCATTAAACTGGTATTTATTTTTAAATAACAGTTTTAAGTACACACCTATCATCAAATTTTATACCTACCTCAACAACCGCAGAGTAAGACCTGTACTTGATTCTAGCCAACGCACTTGCTCTTTCAGAACCCTGCAAAGAACCAAAAGACCAGTAAGAAAAAAGTTTTCATATTCTATTATAGCAAGATTGAAATGTGAAATCAGACAATTACTTCAGCAATATCTCATTACAGCAGTTAATTCTATAATTAGAATGAGAGCTATGCTAGAATGCTGCCAAACTGATACTTATAAAAAAAAAGTTCAAATTTCGTTAAAAAGACAGAGCATAATTTTGGTTGCCTTCACAAAGCCTAGAAGAAGAAAAATCAAATTTGAACCTTCACATCTTCCTCAAATTCTAAACTGAAATAAGCAGGTAAGTAAAACATAAGAGAATTTTGTAGCATTAAAAAAAATCGATACTGCATTTAGTTGAAACTCCAGGAGGAGCCATAAAGGAGTCTGGCCAAGAAAATACAGCTATTTCCCCTCCTTATGTGAAAGAGACCATAGCTTTTTATTGCGAGCATCCAAGAGCTATTACAGTAGTGAATGCTCACAGCTTAATAGTAAACAATGCTATTTAAAACCAAAAAAAATACCCTCCATCGACCCAACCACCTATTCCTGGAACTTACTTTGATGTTATTATCAAGACTTGACATACACTGTTTAGCCTGTGATCTGAAGTCAAAAAACTAACAGATTTCGCCTGCATAGTGTAGCAAACTAGTTAATTTTTCTCACCTCTGATTCTAGCAAAGCCCCCTCTTCCTTTTTGTTTGATGTTTCATCGGTTTCTTTAGCATTTAGGAATAATTTCTGAAAAAAGACACACAAAATATTTTTTTTAACATCTGTCATATACAAGGCAGCTAAAATCCAAGAACTGTGAAAAACAAAACAAGTATTCACACATGTGCCCATTTTCTTTATCAATCTTACACTGTGGCCTTTCCTCGATCCAAGGATAAGCAATACAGAGGTACTTCCTGTGGTCATTCTAATACATAGAACCATAGAACGTGTTGGGTTGGAAGGGACCTTTAAAGGTCATCTAGTCCAATCCCCCTGCAATAAGCAGGGACATCTTCAACTACATCAGGTTGCTCAGAGCCCCATCCAACCTCACCTTGCATGTTTCCAGGGATGGCACATCTACGACCTCTCTGGGCAACCTGTTCAAATGTTTCACCATCCACAGTGTAAAAAATTTCTTCCTTATATTTAGTCTGAATCTACCCTCTTTTAGGTTAAAACCATTACCCCTTGTTCCTATCACAACAGGCCCTACTAAAAGGTCTGTGCCCATCTTTCTTATAAGCCCCCTTTAAGTATTGAAAGACCACAATAAGGTGTCCCCGGAGCCTTCTCTTCTCCAGGCTGAACAACCCCAACTCTCTCAGCCTCATAAGAGAGGTGCTCCAGCCCTCTGATCATCTTTGTGGCCCTCCCCTGGACCCATTCCAACAGGTCCATGTCCTTCCTGTGACAAGGGCTCCAAAACTGGAGGCAGCACTCCAGGTGGGGTCTCACCAGAGCGGAGCAGAGGGGCAGAATCGCCTCCCTCGACCTGCTGGCCACGATGCTTTTGATGCAGCCCAGGATATGGTTCACCTTCTGGGCTGTAAGCGCACATTGTCGGCTCATGTTCAGCTTTTCATCCACCAGTACCCCCAAGTCCTTCTCACCAGGGCTGCTCTCAAACCCTTCATCCCCCAGCCTGTACTGATACTGGGGGTTGCCCCAACCCACCTGCAGGACCCTGCCCTTGGCTTTGTTGAACCTCATGAGGTTCACACGGGCCCACTTTTCGAGCCTGTTCAGGTCCCTCTGGATGGCATCCCATCCCTCAGGCATGTCAACCACACCACTCATCTTGGTATTGTCTGCAGACTTTTGAGGATGCACTCTATCCCACTGTCTACATCATTGATGAAGATATTGAACAGTACTGGTCCCAATATGGACCCCTAAAGGACACCACTTGTCACTGATCTCCATCTGGACACTGAGCCGTTAGCCGCTACTTTCTGGATACGCCCATACTGATACTGCCCATAAATTACACCTTCCAGGGCTTACCTCTCACCAATCCCTTATGTTATCATAGGCAACACCACGTACAAGTCCATGTCCTTTTCCCCATATCATATGTCTGCCTAAGGTTTTAATCATTCCATGTCTTCAGTGTTACAGTTCCTTCTACTTAAGTCTGACACATACGAAGTATGCACAGAGGTAACTACACTAAAACAGTTCTTACATGTTCACACAATCCATTAAGTTGACACAGCATAATGGTTGATATTACCTACCATTCTATTCTGCTGCCATTCGTGATGTTCCAAAGTTATGTCTTTAAGAGTAATTACAAATTCATCTTTTATCAAGCTCAGGGCCTTGTCTGGCTGGGATTTGTCAGCTGAAATGACACACTTCATTTTCTGATAGTGGTCATGAATATTCATCAGTTCCTAAAATAACAAAACAGACTCTCTTGAGGAAAAAAAAAAAGATTCCAGCAGTAAAGCAGTATTAGTCCTCAATGAACAAAACCAGGGTTATACAAACCATTTTAAGGAAACTACTGAACTAGCAGGAATGTTAGAAACAGATTCTGTTTCAGTTCAGTTTTGGGGATCCTAGCAATACTGCTACCTAGCACTCTCCCGTTAGTCCACGAAATAAGCAAAAGAAGAAAGAGTATCTTTCATTATTTAAATGAAGAAGGAAGTCTCAGTGATACTCAGTATCAATGCTGAGGTTTCATTCTGATATGATGGTCTATTTTCATCTCTTTGGAGGAAGCATTTTAATTCCTCCTTTTCAGGAAGGTCTTCTCACCCTGTAGTTTCACAGATTACTGATTTTTGTACCACAGTAGTCAACCTTACTGATGATATATATATTTGCTAGCAGCAACTAGCTATTACTGAGTCACAATGAGCAACCTATATTTGGCTTGGATTACTCAATTTTTTATAAAATGTATTATATATTAAAAAAAAACAGTTTTAAAAGAAGAAATAAAGGTTAGAGAAGGCCGTAAACTTGCGGATAAGTCAAGTCATATTACCACACATATCAAGCCTCCAGCTGCAACCTGCAGACACATCAAAACAAACATGTTTCCCCCCACCTGCCATTATCCATTTTTCTCTGCTTAAGTGACAATTAACCATTTATATCCTTCCCCTTTTACATCTTACTGAGGCAAAACCACAAAACATTAAAGCATATCTGAGTATTGAAAAAGGTATCACAATTCTCCCAAAATAAAATGTCGTGTTTCTACATGTTCAGTAAAGTTGCTGGCACAGTCTGGATTCCATAAGAAGACTTAAAAAGGACAAGACTGTGCTAATTAGAGAAGTTATAGCTCTTGGACAACAGAAGATGAAAAACAAAACAAAACAAGCCCCAGTGATTAATCTGTAGCTTAAAAGTTACTATACCTCCAGTACATCATTAGTGATGAGGCTGTTTACTCTGTTACTCGGGTCCTTAAATTCTTCTTTAAATTCATTTTCCTCAATCTTCTTCTTAGTTCTGTAGTTTAGCTAAAGGAAGAGACCATGTTTTGTAACCTAAAACCAAACTTAAAATGGCACCTCCTCTTGAGAATCCTTACTGTATATCCAACAATCAAGAGATGCTGAAAGGCATAAAACCATCTCCTCGACAATAGCATGCAGCTTCACTGTCAAGCGCTCAGTCAGGACTTTTCAAAAATTATTCCCTAGTCAAGAATTTAATCCAGCACCCAGACTCATTTGCAAAAATGGTAAGACACCGCAAATCTAATAAGAACATTAGATACTGAAAAAACATTTTCGGGTGATAAGCATGCTACATTCAAACACCCTCTAAGCTTTACATCACACACCTAGCTAAAGCAAGACACTTAGCCTCAAAGCTAAACTAAACACAAGTGCTGTTGAACTGCCAGCCACTGAAAGATGAAGAAATTTTATTAAAAAAAATAATTAATTTTAATGTAATAACTCACTAGCTTTGGCATTGCTGTGAAATGGAATGCTCTGGCAAGTCGCAGTGTCCTAAAGATGTATGCTGCATCGTAATGCTGGGAGTCTATCAAATCCTGTTGAAATTTCTGGATTTCAGGCCAGTCCTTGAGTGCGATTCTGATCTGCAGCAAAACAGTTGTATGTTGTCATACCAACATGAACATTTCAACAAATAAAAAATGAATTCAGCTGACTACTGTGATCGTGTTATACTATGCGCAATACTTGGATGTCTAGGGTGTAACATAATCACAGAACTACAGAAAGGATCCTACCATAACATTTGTTACTATCATCAAAATTTTATGCAGATAAGCTTGTTATATTGTTGTGTTAAATATTCTCACTGCAGTTACTTTCTTTGACAGTGACATGGAACACAAGCCCTCTTTGACATATTGAAAAAGTTAAGCCTTCACATTCCGGGATGCCTGAAACCATACACACCTAGGAGACTCCCACTGACTAGATGATAAGGAAATAATACTCATAACGTGATTTGCTACCAGTGAAAAGTTCATAAAAGTAACCCTATCTTTGTGCTTTCCTTCCTGTCCCACATACTTTACCTGCTTCATTTTCTCTCTACCTCAGATAGCTGCTTTGATAATTCCTGGACTCTCTAAGAGTTGCTATATAGCAGGGGTTTAAAAATTCCCTGAATTCGTCTCCATAAAAGGTATTGACTCCTTTGAAGTTAAGATATGAGATGCAATGTCATTGTTGCAGAATACTTAAACTCCAGTTTCTTATGTAAAGAATTTGAACTCTATTGAGCATATGCACACAACATACATCACACGGTTTCCAAGTAAACCACTTCTACTTGCACTGAGTTTCCAACTCCTTTATACACTAGTCTCCTGACCTAAATGCAGCAAGAAGACATGTCATTCAGACATCCATCCTTTCAACCTATTTACAAATTCCACTTCTACTTCTGACTAACAGAAACTGCAAATAATTCAACCAGTCTTCATGCTGTTGAAATCCTAAGGAATAATTGGGGCTGTAATGGAGTTCACCCTATAGCTGACGAGCATGTTCTCTGTTGCCATTTTGAAAGCTAGTCTTCTCCATTTTTGAACAAAGAACTTCCTATCTGGCAAACAAGATTTCTGACACCACAGCTACAATTTAGGAAGCATAAGCAATATTTTAGTCACTACCATGTAAGTTATCAAACCCAAAGGTGTTTGAAAGGCTACCTTTTCCAAAGGGACCACCCGGTTCTAAATATTTTTATTCTAAGAAAGTGAGAGGAAATGCCCTACCCATTTATGATGACGAAGTAGACAGAGGTATGCCATGTATCTAATATCTAGTATCTCCTGAGAATAAAACCTCAAGAACAATTACCTTCTGTTTTGGCTGGCAAAGCTGTGTACTATAGAGCCCGTACAAAAGGTACAGAGCACCAACTCGAATCTGGAAAGCGTACGGGGGCAAGAAGTACTGCTGTGCCAGTTCTAAAGTCTTCTTTGTGAGCTTATTCCTCTCCAAAGCTCTTATTCTACCACTAAAATAAACAAAAAGGAAGCACGTTAAAGCAAGCAATTTAGAAAATCCGTACTGCAGACACAAGCTTTAGGTATTTTAAAACATATTATCACAGGCTTCAAATTCTGGGAAGTCTTCAAAGATAGATCTTAAACTCTCACACAGTAGTGTGTGACGTTCTCTGTATTAAATTAGATCTAAAGTGAAAAATGCAGTGTCCTACAATCATGTTTTTTAATCTCACGAGGATTGCACCAAGCTCCCTGAAGTGTCAGTGTCACAATCACATGCGTTACTAACATACAAAATAAAATTAATAACTGTTTTTCAGTATTACATAGGGACCGATGCTTCGTTACCATTTACCTACACACCAGCCAGGCAAACCTTCCCCCAGAGCCATGCCGGAATGGAAACACGGCTCACAGACGCCCCCCTTTAAGGCCCCCTGTTCTAGCCCGGGGGGAGCTCAGCAGCGGGGAGCCGTGGGCTTCGGGAAGGGGAACACGGGCTCCCTGAGGCGGGGCCCGGCCAAAGGGCGGCCGGACCTTTCCAGCCGGTGCCGCTGAGAGCGGCTCGCAGCGGGCAGGCCGCCGAGGAGCCGGCCCGCAGGCGGACGGGCCGGCCGGGACCCCTCACTCACTAGAAGATGGTGTGGAATCGGCGCTCCCGCCACAGCTCGGCGAAGCGCTCGAAACGGACGGTGTCGGCCTCCTGGAAGGCGCCGAGCAGCTCCTCGCAGTCCGCCTGCAGCCCCGGCACCGAGCTCATCCCCCCGCCGCCACCGCCGCCGGCCTGCTCCGCCACACGGCGCGCATGCGCAGCCGCCCCACAGCGCCCCCGGAGCGCCTGCGCAGCCTTCCGCGCATGCGCCCCCTCCCCCCGTTACCCGGGAGACGCAGCTTGGGCTTCTCCGTGAGGGACCGACCCCGCTGGTGACAGGATTTCCCTCCGTCCGCCCCGGGCGCGGCTGTTCCGCCGTTCTCCTCGCCCTGCAGGGTGAGCCGGGTCCTCGGCCGTCCCCAGGGCGCAGTTGGGAAGCAGCCCGAGGGAGGAAGGGGTTTGGTGGGGAAGGAGCGGCGGCGGGCTCTGCCAGGCAGCGGCCGTCGTACGACAACCCCAGGGATGCCGGTGGAGCGTGGCGCTTCGGCGTTCCCCGGCCCTGTCCCC
>VYZM01004615.1:2132-37659 GCA_013398915.1 Dromas ardeola | reverse complement strand
CGGTCTTGTGGGAGCGGGGCTCGGCAGCGGCGGCGGCACCTGCGCTGGGGAGCGGGTCCGCGGGCTCGGCAGGAGCGAGCCTGAACGCTTCTGCGTCCGTGGGGGGAGAGGGGGGCTGCGAACTCGGCTGGTGTGAACTCAGCCTGTGAACCGCGCGGGGGGGGGATTAAGGGGTGAAAAGCGGCAAAAGTAGGGAGTGGGCATGGGATGGCGCGGTGCGTGCTGTCTTTAGGGTATTTAAACCCGCAGGTGTTTCGCGCTGTGACTATTCACATTTCGCTTTCTCAAATAATCGAGCACGGCAAAATTTTAAATTCTGCTGGCTCTGGTACCGTGATGTTCTCCAGTTCACCATTGCTGTCAACTAATTGATCCAAAGGTGGCTCCTTAAAGCTAGGCACTTCAAGCTGTCGGCTCCTACAATGACAGTAGCTTCCACAATGCTTCAGGCACAAAAGCATCTTTCCGTATTTATTATATTTCCCAAAAGGTTGTTGGAATCCAATCTTTATCAGCCTGTATAGATGAGTAGGAAATGAATGTCCATCAGCTAAACCGCTGCTGTCTTTAAGCGCCACTGATTTCCACTGTCATTGATTATGGGAACAGAAGCAATTCCAGAGCTGTTACATATGAACTGGGCAGGTTTTAGCGGCCGCAGGGGAGAGCTGCACCTGCCGCGTTTTGGTTTGGCTTTTTTTTTTTTTCCCCCTGAAAAGACGAGACATTTTCATCTATCATTTGGATTCATGTTTAGAGACATAGGGCAGTGACCCCGTTCATTCAGTATGTGACCCTGTCATCAACAGATTGTACTGATTTTGAAACAGAATGCCAATGCTGTTGGGAAAACAGTTATAACATACTCCCCCCGGCCACACTGGACTTAAGGATTCAAAGCGCAAGCAAGTTAATAGTTGACACATCATGGACTGAGTTTGTCATTACTTACAGGTCAAGCCAAGCCCTGCTTAGTTACAGGAGTTATCCCACAATCTAAAAGGAGCAGAGGAGCTTGTCTTTGGAGTGATGCTGAATTTGTAAAGCTTGAGTGTGCTTTCTGATCTTTGTATTCTAAGCATGCATTGAGTGTTGTGCTTTCTCAGAGGTGGTGTTTCAAGAAATGCTAGATGGAAATTTCTTTTTTTTTCTAAGGCAGATGGAGCTGCATGTCATGACACTTCCATTGTGTAAGATGTAGTGAGGATGAGGATGATGTGCCCATATGTTAACGTGTGCTAAGTCTTTCCTTGCAGAAAGTTTGGCTACAGTGCAAAGAATGAAAATGCAGAGAAATAATAAAAAAAAAGCAACAGGGTATCTTTGTAGAATTTGCCTTCTGTGGTGTACACAATGAAATACAGTGTCAATTTTTAGGCTAATTATTGTGTGTTTTCATCTAGTGCTCCTTCAGATTTTTCATTAGTACATTTTAATTTTTAATAGACTGCCTTCCAAACTAAAATGAATAAATAAAAAAATTAGATGATGTAAGCAAGAGCATGCTGGTTGCTGTATCTTCTTCATATTTTTATTTAACTCCTAAACAAAAGGATGAAGTCCTGTTTGCCCTGTTAATTCCTAGCTTATAAGTTGCAAGTTAAAAAGCCATTTGTCCTGCATAGATATAAATAACAGGGGGGTCTCCAGTTGCACATGTCACAAGACAACTCCTTTTTCTAAACAAAAATAATTACCTTGTAATAGAACACATTTTCAAATTGAAAACATGGAAATCATGTTTTAATGGATTTTAATGAAACTGAGTCATGGATATATTTTATTAAATAGTGTATTCAAACTTCTGTATGTACAAACCTATCACTAATAGCAAATAACAGGATCATACTCTACTGTGACAGCACTTGAATGTGCCTTCTGCTTTCAGACTTCCCAACCAAGCAAAAACGTTGCAAATATTTTTATTCTGTGCAATAGGAAGCGGTATTGATTTAACAAAACAGGAAGAGTCATGAGTTCTTATGAAGTCATTTGCATGTACTGAGAGCAATTGAATTCACCTAGAGACATCACCTTAGATTCAAACTAGTTTCTGTTTTGTTACTAAGGGCATTCTTGATTACTCAGAGGTTTCATAAATGTTCTCTGTCCCTCTGGCTCCATATCTGTTGCTCTCCTCTCTCTTTAGCTTCCCACAGGAAAACTTACACCGTTCCTTGTTAAATTGTATGCTTAACCTCTTTTGTTCATGCATGTAGTCTAGGGCAGGATAGGGTAGGATATTTATTCAGGTAGGATAACCATTGCGTCTAAGGTGAACAGGATTCAGCTGGAAGAGCATGAGAGAATTTATAAACCCTTTTGGAAAACAGACCCCATGTATGCTTAGTGTCAAAGTTTCTGACTTGTAGACACGTCAGACCTCAAACACGAAAGGAGTTTTAGTTACACTGCATAGTGGTTATTTAGTTCACTAAAAAGTGGTTTTGCCATCTGCTATCTCCATCTTTTAGAACAGGGATAACAGATGAACGGAAAGATCACAAATGTCACAAATTAGAAACAAACCCTCTCTTTTATTGAATTTTATACCGTTACACAATCAAAAAGAAATACAGTCACAAGTATGTCAAAATGTTTCAAGAGAAATATCAATTGCAACACGTTGTACTTGGTTCCAAAAAAGAATTCCATTAAAATATACCACTTCTTCATGAGAGAATACTGCTATTATTCACAAAATCTACCATACTGTATAAGTCCAGTAGCAAACTCTTTAACTTTTTGGTAACTTGGCAAGCCTTGCTCAAGGTAAACAGGGAAGCAGAAGGACAATGACAACTCATTTCTAGAATTTGGATCCAAAAAAAAATAGTTCTCCAGAATGGAGCTTTCCAGGGAATCAAGTGCCTAAAGCATAATGGTATTTTTAATGAAAGCTAGATACCCAACTCACATGGATTCCTATGAAAAGTATTCCTGGCCTGCAAAATATTTATTTTCATGCTGGACAATTACAGTTTGAATAACGTGTGTTAAGCGCAGTGGCATTTAAGTGAGATGTGTGTTCTGTTCAGTAGCAGCTAATCAGCGCAGATGGGAACAGACAGTCTACCTGGGCCATGTCCAGTTATAGCCCGGGTCACAGCGGTCGGGTACTCACCACTCTGGCTTCCACAGGCACCTTTCAAAGGAAATGATTCATTCAGCAGTGTAACAGTGGAGAAAGCCTGCCAACAGATACTGGTTAACAGTCCCTGTCTCTGCCATATTGTTTAGCTGTTTAAAAAGGCAGTAGTTTAACCTGTAATCATCAGATTATTTTTTTTGATTCCTACGCTTGTATTTCATTGGAAGCGGAGTTGACCAATTCATCCAAAATAAGCTTTGAACTCTTGAAATTGCCACCAGTGTTACGTGTAAAGTTTTAATTGTTCTTTCTGGCTGTAATCTGTGATTCCTTAATTAATAATTACTTGGGGAGAGTTTAATACATGTACACAGACACAACAGGAAACTTAATAGCAAATTGTTTCCATTTCAGCCCAAGGTCTTCAAAGATCAACATTATCATCCAAGCCTAACTCACTACAGGGGAGGAAGGTATGTTAGAAAGGTGCACTTTGGACTCCAGGCTACCTTAGTTTACTCAATATATTATGCCTACGATCAAGTTACTGGACAGCAGACTTAAGTGACTTGTTGGGAGCTACAGCTGTAGTTAACTACTTTCAGGTAAAGGAATGAATAATATCATAAATACTGGTTTAAAACTTTTTAAACAGAAGTCATCGGTGTTGCTGATAAAAACATCAATTAGAATCCATATGTGAAAATAGTAATTGTTCTATGCCATGAAGAAGGCATGGCTTGACTACTGCTGTAGTCACAATAACCTTCTGGAAGCAAACTTTATTATTCTCAGTTTATCATTTCCACATAATCTGGCTTATTTCATCATAGGCAGTAGGAAACACTATATTTACCTACAGTTTTTTTCTTTACTACTAGGAAAGAATAAATGCTCGAATGTGGTGCCTCAACATTTTAAGAAATAGCAACTCAACTAAGAAATTATTCAAAATAACTAAGAAAACATTTAGTAATGTATTCTAGAAGCTTGTCTTCCAAAGTTGGTTTGGAATCAGGCTGTGTATTCCTGGAGTCTAAGCAAAAAAAAAAAAAAAAAAGTAGAACCAAACAAAAAGCAGCTAAAAGCTGTACTAGATTTTATGAACTGTCATCTGCATTTAGCAAAGCTTTTACAAGGCCAGAGCAATTAATTACTGTTACTTTTCCACACTTCAGTATCTCTAGGTTTGTTTGGGGTTGGTTTTTTTCACCCGTCTTTTTTCCTAGAGTAAACCACTAGGGCTACTGTAGTTCATTCCAGTAGTTGCTTGTTTCAGTCACTTTTACCAAGACAATAAACAAGATGCCATGCCTTGTTATTATGTATAATAAAGAGTGTGAGAGTTGGGAAGATTCTTAGATGAAGCACAGCTCATTTTAGTCCACAGCTTCTGTCATTAAAACCAGAGATGATTCCAGCAGGCTCATAACCATAAGTCACATGGGTCACTTAAGTTTTCCTCTTTTTAACATAGATTTTTCTCTATGAAAACATACAACTCTCTTAAAGTACACCGAAGAGGAAGTGACAGCTCCAAACAGGTCAGGCTCCTCTAAAAATAAGGTCAAGAGAGCAGAACAACATCAGGCAGGAAGGTATGAAGTTTCTCTTGGGAGATAAAAAACAGTAACTCACCAGGCCAGCTCAAAGCTTGCCAGGGCAGTAAGAAAAGCAGAACCCACTTTACCTAAAAGCCTTTCGCAACTTTACCGTTTAACCTTTTAACTGCTGACAGAGAAATGGATGCCACAGAAAGAATGCCATCCAAGAGACAGAGCAGGTAGAAAGTAGCTCTGCTACTTTTATCCAGAGACCTTTATAAGCTTTGTATATTTAAACACTGCATTAAAAACCTTTAATATTCAGTAGCAACTGTATATATTCAAAATGGTCTCTAGATGAAGCTTCAATTTTAGCTTACAGCACTTACGCGCCTTCTCCTCTCTTTGTGAAACTTCTACTCAAACTTTAAGTATGCAATGGTCTTCTGCTACCAGTGCCTTATCTTTTTTTAATTGGTAGCTAATAGTCTCCATTTAGTTTAATACAGTTGTGTCAGTTTGAAAAGTGCTCGTTTCAGTGAAACAGTAACAGTAATTTTAGAAAACAGGTTAAGCTTATATGCCATTATATTGATTTCAAAAGACTCAAGAGTCCAATGAAACCAAAGTTCCCAAAATAAAACCAAAATAATTCTTACGACACTCCACATTTGATTTCTTTCAGAGATAAAGGTTTTTTAAAATAGTTTGAAGAATACACAGAATATCTTGACCATATTTACACATTACAAGGTTGTATCAGAAGCCTCATGTTTTATGACAGCAAAATGAGAAGTCACCAAGTCAAAGTTACTAAGTCAACAGCACAAGAATGTAGAACAAACTTTATCACAAGTACGATCTTAATTTTTTAATCATGCAGTTTTGTGATAAAAATCCATCTTTTAATTGATCGCTCTTGTGAATTTTACTTTCTCATGCTTTCCCAGTGTTACCTTGATAAAGCTTCCAGAGACAAGCCTTTAAGCTGTTAACAAGGAAGAATCTTTCCACTCTAAAGTAACACAAATATGCCGTCTCCTCACTTTCAAGTTTGCTAACTGGTGTGATAACAGATTTAAAAATTTAACATCTTTGGCGAGCGGTAGTACAACACTGTCTAGGAGACTTCAGTACTGAATAGGCTCAAATCATTAATGCGGAGATGTTACAATCAAAATAAGGAAGCTGTGATTTCCAATCAACTCTAAGTTAAAAAGGGAACACGGATGAACAATAACCACTAACAAAAATATAAATTATCTTATTTCTCTCAGATAACACACTCCCCAAGGGGGCCTGGTCCACATATAGTTTATTGATGTAAGAAAACAATACAGTTAGTGTTAGATCCAACCACAAAGAGCAAAAGAATGAGTGAGTGAAGGTTTTGTACAGTACATATAGGAAAATAAGATGTTTGTGACAACTATATATTTCTAAATAAAAAGGCTTCTAAATATATTCAAGTTATTGAAATCTACATGAAAACATACGGATGTTAATAGCAACAAGGTGCATAAAACCAAAACATCAAAATATTGAGCAACTCAATGATGTACTAGATAAAACTTTGCTAACAATGCAAGATGTTTTACAATCTGCTTGAAATATCACCTATACCACACAGGGTAAGCTGAACATTTAGATTTAAGATCATACACAATATTAGCATTAACTTCAACAACTACAGGCAGGGAATTTTTTTTTTTTTTTTTAAGCTGGCAAAGTGACTACTTTAAGAACATCAAACTCTCTCTAAATTGAGAACGTATCCAAATAAAATGCTGCTAGCCCTTTCCAGATAAAGCCTTTCCTTTGACTAACCACACTCATTTAAGTCAAAAGCGTGAGACAGCATTTAAGAACAATTTATATTACAACGTGACTAAAATAATGACATAATCCAGGTTTAAACATGATTTTATAGGCAAACAAAAGAAGATTCATCTTAAAAACTAGTTTTTATAAATGCAGAATATATTGCATGAGGAACTGCTGGTATTTTTTAAGAAAATATATTGTGCGATTGTGGCTACAATGCACTGCTGCAAAGCATTGTTGTTTCTTACAAAAATTATTAAAATAAACAAAAAAACTTATCTGAACATAAAGAGTAAGAGAGCACAAGTCTTCCAACTACCTATAAAGAGCAGGGTGGAAGTATTGCCAGTTTTTCCTGTGTTGACATTTTACTAATGGTAAATTTTGGTGACCAACTCCCCAGCCAAAAAATAAATATATTTAAAATCAGGTGCATATTTCAAAGCTGCTATTGCAAGTGTGTTTTTAAATGTAATGGACTTAAAAGTGTATGTACCAAAGAATTATAAAAACGCACTACAGTTTGAGTTATTGTTACATAAAGAACATATTAAAAAGACTGTCAAAATAAGTAGAAAGGGGATCAAAACTGAACTAACTGAATTAGTGCAGTACTGTAGCCAGGCTTCTAAAATCAGATATAGAAAATATAAATAGACTGCTTTAGGTGATGATTCACCAGTGTCCAAAAAAAGGAACAAGTATAGTGAAAGCTCAGTTAACTTGATCCAGAGCTCTGAGCAGTTCTTCACCCTGTAGCAGGTTTCTGTTGCCTTGTATGGGAGCATTTACTTCACAATCGTAACTCGTGAGTTGGGGTAGTCCACTTTCATCCATCGACTGCCCTAGAAGTTTACTTGCTATGTCTAAAGAGGGAGGGGAAGGAAAAAAGTACACTTTATTCACCACGCTTAACCTTTCCTCCAAAATTGCACACAAAGGAGGTAAGTTTGGATCTTTTTGTCACTCAGTTCTTTCACACAGTCCCTCTCCACCCCCCTGTACATATTTTAAAAAAGCCAATACTAACCAGTTGATAGTAAAATGATTGTCTTTTGCTCCACTCCATTACGACCATTTGTTTTGCATCCCTTTACACGTTTCCAAGCAAGTGATGCATTTCCTCCACGGTCCCCTGTCTGCTGGAATAAAGACCCCTATAAAGAAATAAAATAAATCTTCTTTATTGAATACTGTATCTCTCTAGCCCTCCACATCCCTCTTCAAAACTAACAGTTCCTGTCACCAATTGCTAATGTAGGCATTGTTACAATTTAAAGTGGACTTCATTCAGAACCTGGGGATAACATATTTCCAAGTACACTGGCCTTGAAATTTAAAAGAAGACTGAATCAGATTTCAAGACCTTACTTCCCTTACAGAAAACAATTACTAAATCCTGGTTATCATCAGTTACCATGCTCAAGATTAGCATGTACATGTACACATACACACCCATTTAATTACCACTACTCTTGTGTGAGTAAGCGTCAGGTTTTCACTAAAGTCTCTAATGGTTTTCTGCACTGGAATTAATAGCGTAGACAGGAGGTTCAGGAACCTCGGTAGGTTGATTCTATCTAAATTTAAGATGGAAATTCTGCTTGCACTCCAGTTACTGCCACCAAGCCATCTGACCCACGTCTTGTGGGGAATGCAGTCCTAAGCCATTCTATTGCAGATATGGCTCCTTAGCATATTGTTTTGACAGCAGCATAGAAGATATGGAGATTAGAAAGCTTTTAAGGGCTCCATATAATTAGGATAAGTAAGAAGCAGCTGCCACTGAAACAGATGGGATGGAAGGAAAACAAATGCCATCTTAGTACAAGTTTGCTAGCAAAAGTAGTTGAATCTGCAAAGTTTTGTCTTGTTAGTGGTCGACTACTGCAAAAAGAGAAAAAGGTATTTCAGAGTGCTGCCGTTATCCTGAACACTTAAAAAAGTAAAGAACATATGTTTTCAGGTTATAAGACATCCATGTAAGTCAAAAGGACAGTTGTATAATAGAAACTGTAGCTAAACAACTTGGACTTGGAAGCTGCATTTCATAGTAAGGTCAGTCACCTACATTGTTGCTGGTTTGTTTGGTTGTGGTTGGCTTATTTTTATTTATTTATTTTTAATTTTTTTAACTGTGAATGCAATACAGCCCTTCATATTAAAAAAGGCCTAGCTTGTCTTTTTCAATTTAATGATTCAGATCATTATTTCACAGTCTTACTACAACACATCTTGCCCTTGTCTAATTCTCCTGTTTTCTAGAAAACTAAAGTAGTATTTTACTTTTGTCTTCACTTATTTTCACTCTTTGCGAAGTAAGTCCTACTTTCTTACAGCTAAACAGTTGTGGCAAGTTTTTGCACAATCCCAGAATACCATGTATTATAAGCCTGGATTTAACATAATTGTTCTTCTGCACCTGTGCAAGGCCTAGTTCATCCACTCAGAAATCCATTGCAGAGAAAGAAGCCAAACAGCAAAAGCACTTTGCTTGAAGTAATGTCAGTAAGACCCAGCTACATGGAAAATTCAGCTTCTGATGGTGCAGAAACCATCAAAATCTTTGTAACACTTTTGTCAGATAAAGAAAAAAGAAAAAAGTTTAGCACAGGACGAAGTTTGAACCTTTAAGCATTGAAAAGGCGCTAAGCATAGAAGCCGGAACACAATTACAGCAGTTAATACAGAATGCTTGCATTCTGTGTATTTAATGACATCCATGCTATTTTGAATATTTTATCAGCAGCACTATGCCAGCTGTAGCACCATCACATGAGAAAGACGCAATGAAAGGGAATAAAATTTCTTGCAGAGCTGTGAATTCCTACAGGGCTACTGGAAACAACAGAACAACATGCATGGAAGTGCAAAGCATTTAGCAAATGAAAACAATGGCATAAGTATGATTATTTATTTTTTTGAAATAAAGTCTGCTTGTCTCAGAGAAAAAAGAGAACATACAAGAGCTTTCTCAGCTCTTCTAGAGGAGAGCAATGATAAAGATGGTATACAGTGATTTGTCTCATGCCCAAACCATAATCCTAATGTAGGAATACTTCATAGTTCAGAAGAATAGTAATCCTGCACTGTAAGACCTGATGGTTGATTACACCAAGGAGATGAACCACTACAGAAACAAAGAATCTGAAAGGCTACATTGCAGTAGAGGAACTAAGAATTAACTGTGGAAAAACTGAAGAGAAGTGGGAATTTACAGTGAAGGCTAGACGAGAGATAACAGTATGTAATGGCAAAGCTCAAGATTTCAAAATACTAAGAACTGACAGTAAGAGACAAAGATTGTAGAAACCAAAATACCCTTTCAGAAATAACAAGCTGGATAGCCCCAATTAAGTGACACGAATCTAAGACTATCTAAAAAGTTTATTTTTAGTAGCTAGGACAAATGATTATGAGCTACTTGCAAGTGCACACACTAATACTAGAGAGGTGTGCACGAAATGAAAGTGGTACTTGTAATATACATTTGCGAGGTTATGTGAATTCTATTCCCTTATGGTTCAGATGGTCTTGTTATCTGATCAAATAAAGCAATCTCAGACTCGACAAAAAAAAGAAAGCATAGAAAGAAGCATAACAATACTATCTCCACTATTGACAAACATGAAAATTGTGTTTGAATTCAAAAGTGAAATAAATATGGCAATTATAAATTTAAATGTGATGTCTTACATTGGTGCACATTCTACTGAAAACATGTATGTTCACAAAAGAGTATCTTCTACCTAATTAAGAAATGTGCTTGGGTATAAAGGGCACTTTTGAAACAGCTGACAGTAAGAGAATAAAATCAGAGTATCTGCATATATGTGGGAATTTCATTATCGAACAATTATCTCTGATCCCAAGATTTCACTGCTTACCAACAGCTAAATTCACGAGTCTGCACCGATGCCTCATTTCAGAAATTGCAAGGTTAAAAGTGAATATTTTAAAATGGTAAAACAGAACTCACAATTCCAACTGCCTGAAAAAGTGAACCATCATGTTCCATTTTTCGTTTTCTCTGAGCATTATGCAAAGCTAGCATCTTTGGATTTAGTTCTTCGTCCACTGCAGTAGATCTAAGAAAAATTGATTCAGGCTGTTAAGACGTTTCTACTATCCTCAAGCCATTCTTCTTTTGTGAACACTTACATACAATATCACAGAACTGACTTTATGAACTATACTACTTTTTTTTTTTATAATTGACTCATTTCAACAATCATTATCTATTAGCATGGCAAATGTTAGCTTTTAATCTTGCTGTGAAGCTCAGAATGAGTTATAACAAAAATTTTAAAGTCTTTGCAGAAAAAAAAAAACAAAACCCAAAGCATAAAAGTTCAGCAATTCACTTTCAACAGAAAGAAGGGAGGGAAGGGTGAGGAAAAGTCTGTCCTTAATATTTTTATGTACAGATAAAGCTTCTATTTATCAAAGGTCTGACGTTTGACTTTGTAGAATTTTCTGTCATTATAAATATCTGCTGCAAATGCCACAGTCCACCATTATGAAATACGGCTCGCTTTAAAAGCAATACATGTAGCACACAGACTGTAGTCGCCTCTTACCTCATAACAAAGTGGACAAGAAAAGCACCAGAAATATTGTGTGGGTGTAAGTACTTGTAAATTGCCTACTGCATTCTTTTAAAAAGGCTGTGTGTCAGATACAAGAGCAGAACAAAATTATAAACACAGTTCGCATATAGTAGCTGCCTATTACATAAGATGTTTACATAAAAGCTACTGCAAAATTAACTTTACAGAAGCTTATTATACAAAAACCCCAAAAATTGTTTGAAGTGTCCAAATTTAAATGTATGAATTTTGACTTTGAAGTAGAATGCCAAAGACAACATATAACAGTTGGCAGTACTTAAAAATGTATTATATTTAATTTCTTGAATAGATAATGGGGTTTAAGCTTTGCTTTTAAAATACCTTTTATTCAGAGTGACTGTTAGCAAACTGGGCGCTCCCGGACAAGATTTTTCCGTCTGATCCAATGTTCCTTTTCCTGCTCTGACTGGAGATGCAGTTCGACTCCTGTTCCCGCTGTAAGGTGATGCTGGGGCACTACTCGTTTCATTGATTATGTGGACAGGAGATGAAGGAACAATTAATGTCTTCACGTCATCCACACGTTCTGTCGCTGGTTTTATTTCATCAGCAGTACTTGATGGTGTTTGAGTCTGCTGAAATATGGTAACGGTGGCTGCACTTTGAGAGCCGGAAGAACTGCTTTCCAGCGGAGATAGCTGATCAAAGGATCGCAGCTGGAAGTCATCATCCATTGGGATGTAAGGAGCCAACATCTCCAAATCTAAATCAGTTTCCTGGAAAAGGCAAGAGGGAAAAACTATAAATATGTAAGAACATCCCAGCTATGACTTCATGTCTTCATTAAGGCTCTTCCTTTTACCAAATCCTTACAATATTTTATTGCAATTTATTTTAATAAAAATAATACGTAAAAGAGGAAGGAGGTTCCTGAAGAGATTCTAAGAGAAAGAGAAGCACGTTGAGAATAAGTATTAAGATGATACAGCATTTTAAGTTAATGTATGTTACCTGAGTAGAGAATGGATTTTTTGCTTCTGTATCTATCGCAAAGAGTTTCTCCACTAATTCCAGTTTGAATTCATTAGCCATATCATTATCCACATCAAAGCAGTAGTCGTTGGGACTACTGGGCTGTGAAAACATTTTGAGTGCAATTTAAAGTTTCTGTCATAACATCATTTTGCATTGCATCTACAGATTCTCTGAAAAATGTTCTAATGTAAAAACTAATTCCAAGCTATAGTTGCACATAATTAAAACGGGAAAATGAAAACACATTTACAGGTATACATTCAAATTTACCCCACTTGGGAAGCACGTGATTAGATGGAACCTGGAAGTAGCCACTACAATAATTTATTGCAACTAATTTGCTGTTTACAGAAGTTGTCTCTGAACCACTCTCTTCTAGAGAGACCAATCCCAAGCTCTTATTTCAATCAGGTGGTATTGCATGCATTTGCAAGACTTTAATGAAAAGATAATGCTCAGTATGAAAATTTATGTTTTTTCTCAGATCATGCCATGAGCTAAGTCACAACTTCGAAATAGTTTTCAATTTCTGTCTTAGCTGCATCCTTAACCAGATTTGCTCCACAAGGCCCAACAGCACATACATTTTAATGACAGCGTATGCAAATTTTGTAACTAACCTCAGGTGAACTTTGGCTGGTACTTGCATCAGAAGGACTGGTTGGTTGCTCTTGCACCTGAGGCATGGTAAAAGAAAGTTCGAGTGGCTCTGTGTTTGGCTCCAGCTTTGATACAACTTCTCTATTGAGCGCAGGATCAGCATTGCTACGAAGTGGCTTTGTAGTTTCAGAGGCAGGTAGTGGGGACATTGCCATATTTATATTCTGCAATTTCTCACTGGATGAGGGGAGCATTACATCGTTATACAAAGGAACTTCATCACATTGTTGTTCATCAGACTCTATAAAAATTAAAAGAAACCATCAACCTAAGTAACAATACTGTGCGTGTCTATGGACCTCATTAAATTTAAACAGCAGCTGAAATACCACTAGGCAAGTGGTACTGGGAGGTTATTTTTCAAAATTTACTGTAAAATACTAGCTTTACTAATTAGCATGCTCTCCAACTGAAACACACACCCACCATTACTGCTGAAATCTAGAGAGATAATTGTGTCTCCAGCCGCTGGAGCCAGCACAGTTAAAGCATCTGGTTCCTGTTTAAGTTTTTCAAATAGGCTGTTGGTATCATCCAGGTCATCTTTGCTGAATATTTTGGTCATTTTCATATCAGGAGACTCCACCGGTTTCAGCATACACTCAGTTTGTCCAAGGGAAAAAATCAAGTCCTTCTGAACAATTCCACTATCAGACAGAGAGGAAGATGACTGTTAAACAACAGCTAAAAAGAATAAATTCAGGCTTAAGAGTTTTGTAAGTTGAAAAAAAACAAAACCAAATCCCAAACAAAAAAACCCCAGAACAACCTCTCCCCCCCCAAAAAAAACTCAAAACACCACACACGACAAAATTAACAGGAGAGGAGCTTTAAAAGTTCTTTTTTTCTTACTCATTCTTTCCTCAAATATAATAGAAAAAGCAAGCACTAATTGTGGTCCCATGAAAAAAAGTAACAAAAATAAACATGCTTTTCTGGAAGCATTGCGAAAGTAAGGAAAAAAGAAAAAAGTTAGACATTTCCTAAAACACTTTTCTTTGTTTTAAATGACTGTGCAATATGTTGACAGATTGATACTGGTACATTCACTAGCGTTTTGAAAAAATTATTTAGGACTATTACACAATTGCAGAAAAACAGTCAACAAATCTGCCTTTAGTTGAAGCTATCAATTAAGAGAGGAATTTTAAGGAAGAAAAAGATAAATGGGATTAAGAAAGACACCATTAATGCTGCTCTGACTCCATGACGAAAAGTTAGTGAAATTAACTGTTCCAGACTGCGGACAAAGATTAGAAAGTTGTCTAGAATGCACACAAATTCTCAAATTCTTCCACTGCAATAATAGGAAGAGGCTGACTCTACACTCATTTGACTGCAGAGATCTTCCTACTGACATCACTAGATCAAAAAATGGTTTTATTTTCAAATACAATTCCTAATCCTAGCACTAGCAGTATTCTAAGCAAAATTTAATTGGTAGGAAATAGTAACATCATAACATATTCTACAGGGGATCATATGCTCAATAAGATGAAAAAAAAAAAAAAAAGATGTAGCACCATCAGAATCTGACTTAGTCTTCAATAAAAATAATGATAAAGAACAGTGATGTCCACTCAACTTACCTCAACACATAGTTTACACACACTATGCACTGTGGCTGAGAATTCTTAGTGTTGTATATAACAGTTGCTTGAGTTTCAACCCAGACATAGCCACCTTGTTTAGCAAGCATTCTGTACTGTCCTGTTGTCACCTGCCCTTTTGTGAACACTAAAAGCAGAAAGGACACCAGCTTTAATTACACGCAAAAAACCCAAAACCATTTAAGATAAGTATTCACTGCAGATTCCTATCTGCAATTGAAAGAAAGCCCCCATTTTGCTGCTGCTTTCCCCCAGTGCCGCATCTCATCTCTTGTAGTTGGAGGGCATTAAATACATCTTTTCACTTACTGTCATGGTGTGTTTTGGTCAGATGATCAGAATCCAGCGCATGATAGTACTCATAGATTGAGCGACCCAGGAGTTCCTCTGGCTCATACCCCATCAATTCTGTAATTCTTGAAAACAAGGGAAAAAACTGCTAAATAAAAGCAGACATGGACTAGCACAATTACTAGAGCATTTAGATGCTTGCACATCTAGAAAAATCCTAAGAGTCACTTCCATACACATTAGCTACAATTTCAGTTTACTAGCAGTTTTCATTTTGAAATAAATTGCTATTTTTTTAGGCTTATGATAGCTTTTTATGCTTTATGAGAAATTTCAGCAGGCACAGGTTTTTCCTTCTCATTGAATATTTATAAATCATACCCTGTGGTGGACAGGATTAAGTAAATCCTGCTCTGTGGAGTTGTGGGTTTGTTTTTTTTTTTTTTTTGCTTAAAGGTAGACCAGCTACTTCTAGACTAGCATATCCAGCTTACACAAATATGAGAATTTAATAAAGACATGTTTCAATGGTTTTAAACCTACAGCTAAAAGAAATTAGGAACCGGATTTATTCTTCATTCTTAAAGAAAACGGTACTTTCTTCAGCCCCTAGAGGGCAGTGCTAACCAGGGGAAAGCTTTTATTTTGCCCCATTCTACATGCATAATGACCAAATAAGTACCTTTTATGTGACACCATCAGTCACAGAAAAGTAAAGTTACTGCAGAGGACAGAAAATAACTTGCACTAACATCTCTAACATACCTGCAGAAACTAATTAGATGTTTGTTTTTGTTATAAAGATAAAGAAACAGGCAGTAAGAAATAATACCCAATTAAAAACACAAAAAACCCAACCAAACAAAAAAAACTCCAAACAAAAAAGCCTCAGGCCAATTATTTCCTTCACTTCTGTTTTTCAAATTTGTCAAGCTAAGTTTCCAGTGGACAGTAAGAGTGGTCTTACGTATTTGACTACGTCAATGATTTGTAGCAGAACACAAAATCTCGTTTTCAACAGCAGATGTATTGCATTAGAAGTACAGCTGAATGTTTTGGGGGGTTTTTGGACTAGAGAAAGCAGACACTGATCTCCTGAAGACGGGAGAGGGGGGAAGTGGTAGCAATAAAATGCATCTGACAAGTATTACACACACACTCTTTTCAGTCACCAAATTGCACCACCATCTTTGACAAACCTAAAATCCTTCCTGTTTTTTCAGTGTCCGGAAGAATCTTCTCATTTCAATTTAATCGCTGCCACTACACTAAAGACCACTTTGAACAGGCAGTTAACTGCAGGCAAAGGATTTATTCCAAAGTAATAACGCTGCACTCTCCTCAGATTTAAAAATCTGGCTTATTTGAAATAAGACATCCTGATCAGTTAGTAAAAGCTAAAGCATCCCAGCGACGATTCCACTGCACAGATGAATCAAGCTAACAAGTAAGACTATGTAAATGCATAAGGCCAACGTTAGCCAACATGTACCAACCATGCAAATCCTTCAAATTAATTCTTTTTAAAGTAGTGTATATATATTACCTTTCATCACAATAGGAAAATTTCATATCAAGACTGTGACGACTGAGGAACGTTTTACTGTCCAAGGGGACCTCAATGTTTGATGGATGAGGAATAGGTTCACAGATCAACACCAGACATGTCATGGGAGGCTTTTTGTAGCCACAGTGGGTTTGATTACCGCATGTGTCATATACACGAATGTGTCCAGTGCAGTGGAGTACCTACGGGAAAGTTGCATTTTAAAAAGAGAACAGGTTCTTGGTCTATCAGACAACACAACTGTATTTCCATTAGCGAAACCGGAGCAAAGTTCTTCCCCTCCCCACCCCTCGACAGGATAGCAACAACAGAAAGGCAGCAGTGCTTTCAGATGGATGGCTGAAGGAGAGCAGCAGTTCTCATGCTAGGCAGACTGCAATGAGTACACAGGCTGCCAAGTCTTTCCTCTTGAGTGCTGGCTGAAACAATGCTAGACATTTCTACATTTCTGTGAACTCTTCTACTTTGAAAGTTACATTAATGATGACACTGATAAGCAATTGCCTCAGCAAAAGGTATCTCACTATTTAAATTTGAAAGTTATGGTAACAGTATCAACCTCCATTTTAGATATTCTGCAGAAGTGATGTTAGAGATCAAATACAGTCTTCAAGAGACAGAAGTTTTGCATTTTGTGGCCTTTTTTTTTATTAACCATTCTGAAGTAGAAATTATTCAGACAACAGCAAGAAGAAAGAAGTTGTTTGATCATGAATAACTAAATTTAAGTCATAAAAGAGAATTGTGAGACATAATACCACTCGATACAGTAGAAGGTTACTTTTTGTCCAGAGGAGAAAATGCATTCACTGCAGAAAGCTATCAGGCTGTGCTCTTTTTGTTCCAACTGTTACAAAAGGGATAGCCAGCAGCTTCAGAATGAATGGTATTGAAGTCCTTCAGAGACCTCAACTGTCACATTTACAGTGTCAAATCAAAAGAAAACAGGTATCAGCATAAGTGGTGTCAAGTATTTTTTTTCAAGGGCAAGGCTTTATGCAAACACATTTAGTAATTATAATTTCTAGTAAGTAAATGACCTCTAATTTAAAACGGAGAGCTCATTAAAAGATATTTGAAAAACTAATTTTAAAACATTGTTTCAGTTACCTCTGTGATGTATTCAGCATTAAAATTCAGCATATTGAAGCACAATCATTGAATTAGTTAAGTACTTAGTGAAACTCAAGCTCATTACGTGAAGTAAAAATGTTGAAATAATAGTGTTATGACATCTGAAGAGGAAGCCGCCAAACTATGTAAATATTCCTTTGCATTAGTTACCTTCCACGTAGCAGACTTTATATTCACTGTTCTTCCCCTGCTAGTCAGTGTACACTTCATTCTGAGAAAAAAGCTGCGCTCCGTGTTTTGCTCTTTGCCCTTTTTCACAGGACCTAGCAAAAGCAAATAGTAAACCAGTTCTTAAGCTCTTGGATCATCTTCCAAAGGCATAAAAAAAACCCCAAACCCCCAAACCCAAACATGTTGTAGAACTCTAAGACTAGGGGAAGAAGCAAAAAATAAATTAAAAAGATTGATAAACCTAACAGCACTTTTGATAATAACACTTTTCAGAATGAGTTTTACTGTGAGGTAAGCAAAAAACTGAAGATTCAATGTTTTAAGATCAGTATTGTATTTGTAGCCAACTCCACACTCCCGGATTTCAAGAAAAGGGGTGGGGAGTGTGAGACTGTTTGAAAGTTTAATGTATTTTAAAATTTTAAGAGGGGACAAGAAAAGCATGTGCAGAATGAGAAGTACTGTTGAGTCAGTTTCCACTGAAATGCATCAATAACTCACTGCGTGGAGGTTCAAATCAAATACATTTTGGGGCTGTAGCTCTTCAGGACTGCAGTATTTTAAGTTTTTAAATTCAGAATTAACAATTCTGCTGTTTATATTCATCTGAATGTTTCTGCAGTGATTTACACTCTGAGTAAACAGGGACCAAGTTTTTAAACACATTATTAGCATTCTTGGGGGAAAAAAAAAAGAGTCAAGAAATCCTAATACAAATTAATATTAGCAGCACTACATTTTTTAGCCTTACTTGCCAACAGCAGGCTTTAAGTTATGTTTTTGCCTTTACAAGGGAGAACCTTTCAGAGTCAATAAGTAGCTCAGCTATTCTGGGCAGAGAAAATGCAAACTGATCCTATCAGGAGAGCTGCAAGCAGCTCGTCATGTGTGGAAGCAGGAAATAAAGCACCTCGGATATGGGGCAGTGGAAGAGCAAGTTTGCCGAGGTGTGCTAAGGAGTGAGGACCAAATCACAGCAGGGGGTAGAAGTTTAGAATACGCGAGCTTACTTCTGATAAAGGTTAATACAATAGCTTGCCCTCATCCTCCACAGACAATAGTAGCTTCATGATGGCTTGCACTGCAGCTAATAGTTTGACAAGATTCATTAGAAAAATGTTAAAGCCCCTACACTACATTATCTATTGCTTCTAGCAGAGGCAAAGACTAACAGGGACAAGCCTACTTAATGCCACATCAAAATATCCTCAATAAAGGGCAGGGAGGGAAACAAAAAACTCCAGAGTTTAGAGAAGCAGCCAAAACTTATTTAATTCAGTACGTTTTCAAAAGAGTCAAACCAATCTAGAAACTCGAAGATCACAAAATATTATTGTTACCAACTCCTGACGCTTAAGGCTCTGCTTTGAGAAGCAAGTGTAAAAGATGGAACAGCTTTCTCAGGTCTGACTGAACATTGGACATCATTTTGAAAATCACCAGTTTTGGAAGTTTAAATAGCAACTTCATAAAATCAGAATGCAGTTCAGCTTCTGCCAGTCACATTTGTATTCATTTCCACCTGTACAATCCCAAAGGGGAATCTTTAATACTCAATTCAAAACCAAAATAATTCCACTGATGTAAGAGCTGCAGCAGCTTCTAGAAAGCAACCTGGGAATACTAATAAATATAAAAATGCACCATTATTACTGTAATTTAGACTTTTGTCTGGCAACTTCATTTGCAAAACAGATTTTGTAATAATGCTTTCCAGACATCTTATTCCAGTCTGGTCAATTTAGACAGTTGGTTTGCATGAAACTCAGTAATACGATGTTCTTAAGAATAAGCTTTTGCAACAAGACCAGGACCAGTTTTTACACTGCCTTAGTGAAGTTGTTTCCCCACCCTTCCCACATGCATTACAGTATTCCAAATGGGGGGGTGGGGGTGGGTGGAGTCTAACCTAGCCTAAGACACATACTTCAATATTAAGGGCAGACGAGTTTAGAAAAATGCTTACAAAATCAAAGTTGGGGCCCTTAATGCTATGATACCTTATCAGGTCTCTTCGTCTGAATTAAATAGAATGACAACATAAAAGACTTCCGATTTACAGTGCTACATGAAAGCAGAGGTCAGGCTTCGTAATTTATCACTGTCTAGATTCAGAGTCCATATAACCCTTATTTGATGAAACAGAAATTAGAGAGGTTGTATTTTAGACTTCTAACAACTGAGTAAAGCAGATTTGTTTGGAGGCATGCAGGCTGCCAAGTCTTTATAGTCATTAACAAACCTTTAGAAGACGTAAAAGCAGTAATTCATGGGCATTTGTTAAATTCAAAAGCATACAGAATATGTGAACACAGTGTTCTATTCCCTTGGATGGAGAAAAGAAGAGTCAGAAATCTGTGAAAAGATACCAATTTCACGCACCAATTAAAAGGCGCAGAGAAGCATCAATCCCAAAGCCCTTTTTGGGGCTGTCCAAGTATTCCCCGATTAGTTTTTCAGTGTCCTAAATATAGTATCTTTGGTATACCACCACAGATTTCTGGAAGAAAGCATTTGCTTAAGTTGTCCTGTAAAGGCAAGCTCAGACCAAGACAAATGAACCAATATAACTTCTCCGTATCCTTCTACAGAAATCGCTTAAGATAATTCTCAATCAACCTACCTCTAATTTTATTCCTGTAGGCACACTAATTCTTTCCACCCTCAATAACTCCATTTTAGTCATTAATTTTGTTTTAGATTAAAGAGTACTAAATCTCATCTCTTCTACAGTTAGGATCTTCCAAAACATTATGGTTATTTCTGTTGTTAGTATCTCTCAACAAGGTTTATTTTGAGATTTAAGCAGCAAAACATACTAGTTTGTTCTCTCAACACCTTTTTCTGGCAGGTATCCAACTGTACTAAAGCCAACAGGAATTATCGGTAAGTAAATGAAATTGATTTTTTCTTTCTCCTCACCATTTCTGTGTGTAAGCATTTCTCGTAGCTCTTCATGGTCACATGGATGAGTGAAATCAAATACACTGTGCCCCGTCAACTCAAACTGCAAAAAATAAGAGGTATGCAGATATCTAGCTTTACATATACAAAAATGTAACAACTTTTACAGATTTGAAAGTCTTAGGAAATGTCAGTATTTCACCTGAGTGAGTCCCATACACTTATTCACGTTTTCAGACATGTAAATCATGTCTCCATCTTCGGACAGAACCATGACAAATCCATCAAGGGCTTTCAAGTAGAAACAGTTCAGTTCCTTCTCCATTTTGGCTTCTGTCTCCAGCTCACCTACAAGCAGCCACACATTTTCATTTAAGTAAACATCAGTCATTCTTCACATACCATCAGGAATAACTTCTGGCACCAGTCTGCAAGGTGTCAATCTTGCAAGATTGTTCAAAACCAGTATATTCGTTAGATAAGTGATCAATTAAATTCTTCAAGCTCTAGTAATGATATCAAAAACCACAGAAAAGCAGAGTGAGGGTGAACATCTGTGCTTTTATGCATAAACCAATAAACCTTCCACCTTAAGAAAAAAGTCTATGCGGGAGAAATATTACCATTTATCTCAAAAAAGCATTACAAAGTTTTCTCAGGGGCTTCCTAGGGGACATTTTAGAGTATGGCTACCAAAGTTACTCCTCCATACAGCATAAGTAGGCATGCATGAGTACAAATAATCAGTACAGCATCTATGGCCTACTGTACAGATACTGGTTCATAAGCCAACTCAGATACTCCTGTAGTTGTATGGGTAGGTGTAACTGCAGAGACACAGACGCAGCTAACTTCACCTTCTGTGGAGTACAGTTACAAAAAAAAAAATAATCTTGCCATTTATTTTAAGGAGAAACACCTACAGTTTGGTAAGCCAGCCTTGCACCAACAGCCTACAGTTTGGTAAAGCACAGTTGGATCAACCAACTCTAAGGGGAAAAAAGAGGGTTAAATGAAAGAAATTAACTATGGGACAAGGGTCAAATAACTGAGACTGAAAATATCACTGTGGCTGTGATGAGCCAGTTGGGCTCATCAGAACAGAAAGGCAAAAACAAAAGTCTGTTGAACAGTGGCCATTTTTCCTGTGCCATCACCAATAGCCTGTTTCTATTGTAAGGTCTTCCACCTTTCTATAGGAAAGGATGCAACTATTAATTAATTTATTTTTAACAGCTGATACGTTTTAGAAATAGCTTCTTCCTCAATATACCTCCAGTCCCTTTTCCAGATTCTGCCATGTTATTCCCTTACCAGCATCTAGCAGCTTTCTCATGCGCAAGTAGCTGATGGTGAGTCTCATAATGGACGCCTTGTCCAGGTGTGCGCTCACGGTATGGGGCAGTGGCAGCTGATGAGCGAGCTCATAGAATACTTCTGATTCCTTGCTCCTTCGGCACCGGGCTGCATCTCTTGACTTCTCTTTTCTGCGTTCTGAGCTAATCCTATATAAACAAAGTTTGGGGTTAATATAGGAAAGAGCTCTCTGTGCAAGTTAAAAGTTAAATTTGAAACTAAATCGCTCAGTAGCCAATTAAACAGTTATCAAAGTTGAATAATTTAAAACCTCAGTTTAGAAGTGTAAATGTAATTCTGTATGTAGAGTTTTGCTGCAGTTGGGCTCTGACAGAACTAAATTCAAACACACAGAGGCTTTCAACAAGAACTGCTCCTGAAATGCTTATCTCGCACCTTGACTGCTGCCTCTCTAGCCTCCAATTCCCGTTTTATTCTTCTTTCCTAACCCCTTAAGACCATTCAAAATAATAACAAGTAAGTTATTTACAGCTTGATGCTCCAGTACTATCGTGTACACTCTCCAAATTCTTCCCTTTCTACCATCCTTACAAAGCCCACCTAACAGGTCAGATAAGCAAGGATATTGATTTAGCATGAAGCATCCTGCTTTTCAAGTGATCCAGGAAGTCCCTTTCCCAGCTCTCTTTCTCCAGTATAGCCCCTTCTTTAGTCTCCCCTATACTGGAAAACTCCAGCTGCAAAGAAGTTGCCTTATTCTCCTTCCCTTGCCTCTGTTTGGCTCACCTCCCCCAGGACGCAGGAGGTAAAGGACAGCTCTCAAAGAGCAAGCACCAAAACAACCGAGACTCTCCGTCAGTCAGTAACGTGGGTAATTCTCCTTTTGCCCGGTACCCACACCAGTTCACGTTTGTCTCATGCATCTGTCACGTGAGTTTTGAATTAAGTGTTTTGAGACGGGTCCTCCAATTTTTTCTTACATTTGAACAAGAACTCAATGCTGCTGTGGTCCCCAAGGTCGTTATGACACTGCAGTTAAATGTGCTTTTATTTTTAAATGGGTGATACACAAGTATACAGTACTAATGTCCATTTTTCTTTTTATACATTTATGCCTTCTGAGGGCACCCTGTCTTCATTTTGCATGCACCTGAGATACAAAAGGCAGCTGCACTAATCTGTAGGATCACCTTTTTTTCCCATTGACTTTCATGGAAGTTGCAAGATAAACATAGGCCTATAAACACTGCTTTTATAATTCAAAGTTGCATGCCTTTTAAAGAGATTAAGCATCACTAGTTGAAAAAGACAGAAAATAAACCACTGCATTATTTACTACTAACAATTTAGGAATTATTTTTTTCCAATTTCACCAGACTTAAAAGTCACATACTACCACTGCCAAATTCACGTTGCTAAGCCTGTAGATCTGTGCTAAAGCACTCTTCAGTTAGCACACATCTTGTGAAGAGGTACCACAGATGAGAGGAAAGTGATTCAAAAGCCCATATTGCCTGGAAATAATGAACCAAATTTAATGTAAGCACTCAAATACATACCCAAAAGAACACATTTTCAGTCCTTTACTTGATGTCCTACCCATAATAGCCAAAAACCTTCTTAGTTTGTGCAGAAACATGCAAGTGACAATACTATTAAGAATGACATTGGAAGCATGAATGCCTTGAAACACCAAAGAAGTTTAATAAGCTCCGATAAAGACAGAGTACACCATTCTGTGACTACCTTCATTTTTTCTGACTTCATAAAGCTGTACAGCATCTCCACCCACTCCCAACCCCACCATCTTCTCCTCCTACCCCCTGCCACTGCCAGCAGAAAGAAGCGCTAGGAGTTTGATTTTCATAATTACAAGTTTTAAAAGCTCGTAAGAGCTTTTAAATAGGATTATGTTTTCTCCTTTGGTGGCAAAATCAGGCTACTAGGTCACAGAAATACTATTTCTATGTAATGAGAAACATTAATAAATCAACATAGTAGTAAAGTACTGGTCTTATAGTAGTAAAAAATTCTGGACACACAATAGCTCTATCGGTTTCTGTGAATATAAGCTTGTGTTCCTCAGAAGTGTAGCCTAAAATATCTGATAATGTTTCCTATCTTGCAGATTTCTTCACATTCAATTTCCCCGTGACAACAGATGTTCCTGCTCTAGTCATGGATATCTTGGTCTGAGAAGCTCGAGGCTCCTGACATACAGGTATATCTGGAAACAGCCATTACAAGAAGTCTGACCTTTAACAATGCTAAAAAATATTTTAGCTAAATAACCTGATTGATTAAACATTTCTTACTGAAGACAGGCCTCAAGTACCTTTTCTCTTGGTGGAAAACGAAGCGTGTAGCTAAAAAATCATCCGGATTCTTTTTGTCCTCTTTCTTGGACCACAGATTTCACTGACAAAGGTAAAACAAGTAATTACGCTGCCTTAGACAGATTCACCTTTATACCTCTGATTATTTTTTTTTCTATTAGCTACTCATTTGAGATTCCTTCACCTGTGGAAAGTTCCTCCTACGAGAGAAACTCAAGGGAGAACTACTGGAAGGAATTGGTTTCCATGTGCCTAGATGTCTGCAGTCTTGTCATGGCTTCCTTTTCAACTGCAGATACTTTTAAGTTAAAAAAACCCCCACACTTTAGCAATAACGCTGTGCACTTCAAGTCTACAAGTTTGTCAGGCCTGTGTGAATCACAAACGGCATGTGGAGAAGGACAACGCAAGCGATGAAAATAGATCCTAACCTCACAAGTTGTGATTTCAGACCTTTCCCTTGTATTTTCTTACTGAAAGCCTAATGTTCTTGAAAGTATTTCGTCTAGTTTCTAGATCTTTGCCCCGTTTCAGCACATTTAGCATCATATTTCAACATAAACAGTCAAAACTTCTCAATTATTAATTACCAACTGAAACGCTCCTCAAATTAAGCTCCCAGTGTTAAAAATTAATCCCAGAGTAAGGGACTGAAGTGCTGCCTGCTGGAGCGCTGCTTGTCTTTACAATGGGCAAAACTCAAATGCAATGCTGGTACCAACCGGTGCTATCCGAGCAGCAGTCTCTCCTCTCCCTCTTACTAAGTATTTCCTTTCTAGAAAGGCTACTACTATAGATAGATATTTAAACTGTACAGCACAACAGTTTACTATTTTTAGCCGCTGTTTAAAACTAAGCTGTAACCAATCTGAGTAAAACCCAGCAATTTAAACAGGGAGATTAACTACCAGCTTCAAAGAGCGTTTCTTTAATGGATCAAATTAATGGGGAAAAAGGTCACAAATGAGGTTTAATTACCAAGTGAAGTCAGAGTTGCCTCAACATGGGATGCCACCAAATAATAATAATAAAAAAAAGCCAAAAGAAATCCTTTACTGTTGCAACTATTCTAAGCTTTATTACTTCCAGTTGCACAAAGTAAATGAAAAAGCAACAACCACTGTGTGTACCTGCCCACAAATTTCTGTACAGTCAAATAAAGGATGTTGAATTCCTGTAAAGAAAATATATTTAAGTGAAATATATTAAGAAAATATATTTCTCTCTCAACTAGAGAAAAAAGGGGAGCTCAAGGATAAGGACTTTAAGCAGTGAGATGGCAATTGGTACAAAATCAGTTTAAACAAGTCATATAATTTAAGAGAGATTTTCAGAAGTGCCCGTGTGTAAAACTCACGGTCTTCACAACAGAAATACCATTCTGTAGAACAACAGGAATCCAAGCTCCATTTAAAACAAACTGAAACTTAAGAGCTGTATTGCAACCTTCTGCTAGCAGTCGTGCACAAAAGAAAAACACCTAAAGACTCAGAAGAAAATCTCAGCTGAAGAGTGGATCATACGTGCAATGAAAATATCAGAAATGCCGGTGCTAGACAGGAAATTGCATGCATTTTCAGTTCTGATGTTTCCTGCACATTCAGTGCCAGACATTCATTTCCATTTTGTATTTCTGCCACCAGAATACAGAAGCAGAAGCCATCCAAAGCAGATTATGCGCCACAGCTCACAGAACGTGGTGTTTCACTGTCAGTTTTAAATCCAGTATGAGGCATTTTTTATATGGAAGAGATGTTTACATGCAACAGCTGAATAAACATGAGTTCCAAAAGATATCTGAGCTAGCAACCCAGAGCAAAAAGATATTTCACCACCAGGATTCACTGCAGCTGAACCAAACCCTCAGCTGAAGGATATTACTCAGGCTCCCACTCACTGGCTTAAATGAAAAAGGCTTTAAAATATAGCAAGGTGAATATAAACAAAGTTTTACAGCAGGCTTTTGCAGCAAGCAAGAATTGTCCCAACAGCCTTCAGAACAAAGCATGCCAGCAGCAGTCCCATGTGCACCAGTTAGAGATGTTAATACAGCCTCTGTACTCCAATGTGCAATTTCTGTCATTATGGTCATATGAACCATTTGGGCCAGAGCATCTCTCAAACAATACATTGTTCCCCATACCATCCCAAAGACCCCTCCGCCCACCACTACATATTTCTATAAGTGATTCCCCAATTGACTAAACACAGCCCACAGTTCTCATTTCCTCAAGTGTAAAACTAATCAATAGCCACATTTAAACCTGACTTATTTACTGCCAGTAACGAAGTCCAAAAAGAATCCTGGAAAATGCCATCAGTAACTGATAAATTTCAATTAAAAGTTACTAACTAGATTAAAAATGGTCAATGGACAGATCTTAAAATATGCAGCTTGTCAACTTTGTCTCCTAGTTTCTTAAATCATCACCCAGTGTCAAGGAAAATTTTACATTGTGTACACAATATTACATTAACACAATGAATGAGCTGGGTTGGTTTTTTTTTTCCCCTGTGTGTTGCTTTAGTGCTGTGGTCTACTTTCTATGCTTTCTGTCATTCTAACTTAACTCTTTCTCCAATCAGATATATTTTTCTCTATAGCTGGTTTCAATTTCCATGCAAAATCGCTATCGTGTATGTATTAACCCAGACTCATCTTTCTTGATTCAGATTTTGAGCACATTCTAAAAAAAATTATGAGCATCCTCTGACAGCAATTCACATTTTTCTCTTTAAAATTGTTTCCTATGATCAATTGGCTTTGTATTTATCACGGTAGCTGTTCTTAAGCAGTTTCACAGAAGTATACCATGTGGAAGCAACATAATCCAAATTAATAATGCGCTTCAAATCCAGTAACATCTGATTATTGAGCTTTAACTAGTTTTCAGTTCTGATGTTAATTCCCGTCTTTTGCCAGCGCAAGACTACACACACAATACTTACATGTTAGATACAACATCTCCTCAGACTGTAAAGCTAGTACTAGCAATATCTGGCTTAGGAACGTAGTCACAAAGACGGTATCCACTATAACACTGCTTCAATTTTTCTTCATTACACAAAAAAAGAGACAAGATGTAGCTATTGCAATACAATAATACATTAACAGTAGATGTCATCATTGCTGGTATTGAAGTTAGAAAGCAGACCTGTAAGTGGCCTGGTTTTTAAGGTCGAATTCATTCCTGCAGTTGGTACAAAACTTGGTTTTCTTTTCCTGCCTAGCCTAAACTAGGTGCCTCTGCCAGCACAGCTGTATGAGACAGGGATGCAATTCCTGGTGTACAGCCGAGGCCCAGCATAACACCCCAACACAGGTATCATTACACGAGCATAACTGGCTGTGTTCATGGGAACCATCTGAAGACCTCAACCCTAGGCACGTCCACACCAACCACTCTCGCCTACAGCACAATAGTACACCTCAGCCAACAAAATACCGACTAGACA
Source organism: Dromas ardeola (assembly GCA_013398915.1). Taxonomy (NCBI): domain Eukaryota; kingdom Metazoa; phylum Chordata; class Aves; order Charadriiformes; family Dromadidae; genus Dromas; species Dromas ardeola. Next base: position 10,148 of record VYZM01004615.1, on the reverse strand, counting down.
CAAGCTCACTTAAAAGATGCACATACCAAAGAAGGTATTACAACAGAGCTCTCATTCGATTTTCTCCGCTGCTTGTTAAATCTTTGTTTTGTACAGAGCTGCTAGCCACAATATTTACTAAATTATTCTTCCATGGAAAGAAATCCCAGGCAAGTTCAGTGCTTGCCACAGAACAAATAAAACAGCATAAATCAAATTCCCTAAAAACGACTTCATACGAAAAATAGGTTTATAATGTAAGAGAACACCAAATCCAGTTATTTAAATATATGGTCAGCTCATGATGCAGGTATTCTTCCAAAGGAAAACAAAACCAAAACAACCCACACAAAACTCCCAATAAAACCCCCACCCAATACCCAAAAGCCTCTCATCTTCCACCTGGCATACACGGAGAACATGCCAGTTAGCCCCCTTATCCCCTTAAAAATACTTTTAAATTGATGTTAATCAACCTCAATTAGGGGCAACAGAGCTGCAGCGTTAACACTATCAAGTCCTGAGACAGACCCACACAAAACATGGCTCAGAGTCGCAGGCAGCCCCAAAAGCCCCACTCCCCTCCCGCCTCCCAGCCCAGCAGTAACTTGTCTGGCCTGACTTGCAGCTGAGACGCAGCAGCCACCACCCAAGATGCAGCGGCCCGGACTGTACATCGCTTATCAGGGAAACGATAAAACAGGTTACAGTAGGGGCAACTGGGTCCACTACAGTTGGTCTCGCAAGGGAGCCCCAACTTTTACTGTTTAAACAGGAGAAAACGCAGGCAATGGGGTGGGGAGGAAAGGGGCCAGAGGACCAGCTTCACCTCGCGTGCCAGCTTACAGGGCTACTTGTTTCTGGTATCCAAACACTCCTCCCAGTGGTGAGGGAAAAGCCATTTCAGGCTGTGCTTTCAAACACTGCAAAGTCTGAATTTTCAGTTGGATAGGCAGGCTTTCTGGGAACTGTAATATATTTTCAAATTCTCCATAAATTTTACTTTTTTTTTTTTTTTCGGTTAGGAGGTGCGCTCCTTCCTTCTATAGCTGCCTTACAGAATTAGTACAATTTCTCAGCTACCAGTTCATGAAGAACTCTGGGTTACAGCTTTGCCATGACTTTCTTTTTAAATATTATTGCTTTTGCCATTATGTCCAATTTCATTTACCAATTCTCATTATTTTATAGTCTGCGTAGAGAGTTCTTGTAAGGAAAATACCAAACAAAAAAAAAAACCCACACCCAAATCTCATGTGTAATCACAAGCATGTGATTTTCTAAAAGAAAGCCTTGCTCATTATGAATTAATGAACCTTACAGCTCAGTAATCCAACTCAGGAAAAGAAATCATTAATTCCTTCCATACAGTAAGAAATACTTAAAAGAGATTTAACTGCAGAAACTAGCATAAAATGCAAGCAGAGACAACACTTCTGTATGTAAACTCTTAAAATTCATTCCTTTGTACATTACTTTCTGACAAAGCAGTTTATTTTCTTTACATGAGGGTAGTTACAGGCATTTACCATAACTTGACTACGACCAAAAAAAGCCCCAAACCCCTAACTGAAAAAAACCCTAATGAATTAAGAGAGCAAGCAGGCAGTCCAGGCTGAATTAGCTACAACAGCACAAACTTTCCCAGTGAACACTGAAACCCACTGCCGTTTGCAAAATGATAGTGGGGAGAGGCAGCGAGAAGACTCCACTGAGCTACGCATTAACTTACAAAGTCTTTACTATCAAGACCGTGAACTCTGTATAAACAGCCATTTTACAGAGAGGTAAATTATGACACCTAAGAGCCAGCAGCAGAGCCTGAAACTCCTGAAGCTAGCACAGGACCAGACTGCCAAGATTATCTGTCACCTGGATTTGGCCTTGAACTGACCTGAAACCCCAACTACCTCCCTGTTTAGAAAGTGTGAGTAAGAAGGTAAAAGCTTCCCAAATTAGTATTTCTAATTCAGAACGTGGTCAAGTGATTCTGCTGTGTCCTACTACACAATGTAACCCACTGATATTTTACTTTTGCATAGTCATTTGCTGTTTTAAAATAACCATATGGCATACAGTGGTTGGTTGTAAGAAAATTCTACTTTTTTTCAAATAGGTTATTTGTTTTTTTCCTAGAATACAGCATTCTTTTTTTCTTTTAATCAGCTATGCTCTGCCCTTCAGGATGAAAGATACATGGTAATTAAATTGTGTTTATTATTACAGAAAAGCCACAGCTATTCAAAAGAGCTATCTGGACATGGGCTTGACAGAACTAGCCACTAAGTGCTCCCCTTCCTTCAGCACTTTTGCTTTTGCTTCTACCAGGCTCACAAAAAAAAAGATGCAAAAGATATCCCCAAGACATCTGTCAGGCTCTCAGTTAACCACCTTTTAGGTAGGTACTGGTCTATCTTCAGACAGATGCAGACTCTTGACAAAGTAACTAATTTTAGTTTGTATCATGGTTTTAAAATATATCATTTATATCATTCTATTCAAGTTTTCCAGACTGGAGGCTGGACATTTTTCCTCACCGCTTCCATCTAAGCTCTCATCCCTTCACCTCATGTTCCTCAACTGCTTTCAGTTAACAAGGTATTTCATGATCAAAGATTTTAGGAACTAAAAAAAAAACCAAACAAAACAGAAGTAGGAGATATAAAATTTTATTTTTCTGTATGAATAAAGAACAAATAGATTCACGAAGCAGTCAAGAGCAGAGCTTCTCATTTCTTTAGCTTAGCTGCAGCTTTTGTGTTTGATGTGGATTACTTCAAGTCTTCTGTTCCTGAAGCATATTCCCATCTCTTCCAATGGGTGTGAGCAGGGGGCAAATTTAAGAAGTTAAACCTCTAATAACTCTCTTTCTAACATAACAATCTATTTACTATTCTCACTTGCAAGCAGCATGAAATAAAAAAAAAGCAACATGAAATAAAAAAAAGCACAAAAAAAAAAAAAGGAGTCCTGGCCTCAAATTCCTCTGCTTCTTGAAATGCAAGAATTTTCATAAAGTAACACCAATCTGGTTTGGTTGAGGACTAACAGTGAAACAACTCATTCTGATAAATAAAATGGGTCATCTTTTTCAGGAAACGCTTCCAGGATTATTACAAATTGACCTGAAAAGGTTATTTAATAAGTCACTTGGTAAAACCTCCCACTGTTGTAAACATAATAGCACAGCTCAGCGCTGCTGATTCAGTTTCCTCAATCCTTCACTTGAAGTTCAGGCTCTATTTAAATGTAGTGAGTTACAAGACCTGTTGTAACATTTTTCCTCAAAATGCTTAACAAACATTCACTGACACCACACCAAGTTAAACAGAAGCTGCACAGTGTCTCTCCTAACACACACAAAGTTTATTAGGTATTGGCTATCTTTAAGGAGCTACTAATGGATCTTCTCGAAGCACCACTTCTTCAGTGCCAGCAGAGCCACTTCAAATGTCTTAGCACTAAAATATCTCAACATTTTAAAAGGCCACATTTTTGTACAAGCCCCAGTATTATCAGGCTTCAACACAAAGAAATGATACATTATGCATAGAATGAAGCTCCTCTTTATCAATGCACTTGCTCTGAGATCTTGGACCAAACCCCCAGGCTGGTATGAACAGGCATAGCTTCAATGAACCCGTGCTAATTTACATCAACTGAGGCTATGGCTCCACATCAAAGAACCCTAAAGTGTTTGTCACCTACATAAACTATATTTAAAGAAATATATACGCTGGCATGTATTCACTGATTTCATGTTCATGCTTCTAATAATTTCAGAACTTAGTTTTCATAGAGACTTTTATTCCAAGCTAAATAGCAGAAATCTCAGTAGAGGAAAACCTTAATCCAATGGCCATTTGGAAACCTGTATCTTTCCTGAATTTTCAGTCATTAGTTAAAGTAAAAAGGCTCACCTTCTCTCCTGGGACATTTTGTAGTTCCCAATGCCATAAAACCCCCAAGCATCTCCCATTTCAGATCAGTACTCTAGCAGAAGACTCAGATTCTCCTGCACGTTCTTCTGCCTGCTCTAATACAAAGGAGGTTTGCCAAGAAAGGCTCAAAATGCTCAAACTTTCTCGAATTCAAAAGAGAAAGGGCTGTTATAACATGAAAAGATGATTAAGGTCCAAGTTCTTTCCATGCATTACCTAGGTGTTTTTTTTGAGGCATGTAAACACCTGCCCATATAACTGTGTATGTGAAGATAAAAGGAGCATTTGAGCTGATGACTTGTAATCTGGAACATTCCTTCCTTTTGGACATCAGCGAGCTAGAAACAGGTTACTACACCTTCTTGCTAAGGTTCTTGTGAGATTTGTTTTTGTTTTGAAGCTGTTTGTTTTTTAAAGAACACATATTGTAATCGGATCAGTATTTGCATCTCCTTGAAAGAGCAGTATCATCAGGAAAATCTAGATGCTCTCATGTACCACCACTGAACTTCCCCTCAGGTTTACTTAACAATGCACGCTCTACAATCATGTAGGAATTATTTTGTTGGCATATCATAACACCAAGCTCTTCAAGAATAAATTAAGATAATACTGCCAAATTCTCTTCTGCAGTAAAAAAAAAAAAAGAATACTCAAAAATCAGTGGTTTCTGTCATTCAGCGTCCCCTTTAATACCAAATATCTCACATATGCTGACTTGAAATCCAGCCTTCTAACATAATTTGGTGCAATATTACTATTGAACAACATGAACACACTCAAGAATTTAATCCATTGTGTTACATAGGCTCAGCAAGAGTCTTCAAGCCTTTCAGGTCAGAAGCACACCAAAGTGAACATACACACTCTTAAGAACCCCAGAAGGGTTTGGGCTTACACCGCAACACTGCTGACATTTGCTAGTGTTATTAATATTTATGGACTTTTTTTTTTTTCCGCTTCACCATCAGCAGAGTCCTGGAAACAGCCTTATAAACACCACACGTTATAGTTCAAGGATAGGGAGGAACAAAGGTCTACACTGCTTTCACAATGTGCAGAGGAGGAAGCAAACAACTATAAGTAAATGCATGCTGTTACATTGCTAACTGAAGTCTTACACACGATAGCAGGATGGTCTTCTCTGGCCTCTCTTCTGCTGGCAGTAGAAACAGAGCATGCAACTGTGCTTCTCAGCTTCTAGAGGCTTACAAAGGACATACTTTAGCATGATCTTTGCCTAACCTAAATAAACCCTTGATGGGCATTTCTGAGAAGAGGGAAACCAACCAGAAAGTGGGGATGGCAATTAAATAAGGGAATAAGATGGATTATCCACTTCCACCTCCACCTTTAAACCAATAGTTGACTTAATTGACAGACTTAAGTTGTTGTTAGCAGTATGCAGCTACATTTGTTCCCTCTCCCAAAAATGGTCCAGGATGTGCCTTCAGAGATGCTAGAAAGGAAAAGCATTTATACAGAACGCAGAGTTGCTCAAAAAGCTTGAAAGTACTTGAAATAAAAACCTCTTACCATCCCATCACCCTGTTACAGACCACCTGACAACCTGGACCATGTGATCACATCTACACTGGACCTGTCTTCTAAGTGTAGACCAGTTGGTGGTATTTCAGGCATACTCACAAAGAGACCCTGACTATGAAGTTAAGACACTATGTTTTAAAAGGGCAAAGCAAGCATGACTGTAAACAAAAACCAGAAAACCCTCCCGCTGCTTCCATCAACATACTGCCAAATACCCAGAACTTCACTGATAAAAGGAAACCAATGCACCAACAGTGCAAAATCAAGGAAAAGATATGCAGTAGGCAAATCCTCCACTGCTATCCTTCCCCGATTTTCAGTGCCTTGATAACGAGGAGGAAGGGCTGTAGCACTATGCTGTTGCCTTCATCTCTGGCAGGCACTTAGTAGTAGTTTCTGATCACTTTTATTGAAGGAATTCAAAACTGTTTCACAGTTGAGGAAATGGCAAAGAACAGACAACACAGGTATTACCACCAGGTAAGCCGTATGGCAAGACAAACAATCCAGAAAGCCGTAAAAACACCGTTCTGTAGGCCAGAAACCACTCTGCCCTCCCTGTACCTGCGGGGAGAGTCTACAGAAGATTTACTGAAAGATTTCTCCTCTTCTTACAACATGTAGAGAGGTACAGCTAGAGTGTATACAAAAGGGTTTTGTATTCACTTTCGACTCTAGCAATGGTGGCTCAGTTCCACCAGCACTGAAAGAAATTAACAAACAAAACGCAATGGCACATACAATCCTAAAGACCTCACCCAGGTTTAAGAAAAACCAGCAGTAGGCACTGCCCCTCACAGCCAGCGGCACAGGACCCAGGGTTCTCAAACAAATTTTGGAGCTGGACCTCAGTGGCAGAGAGATCCAGCAGCAAAATCCTGGTCATTCAAATCATCCTCTTAGACACTAGGTATTAAGTTTCAAGTCCTAACTCTGAGAAACTGAAAAGCTGAAGTTTTTCTGCAAGACACTCAAGTTAGGATGTTGAATTCCACTGTTTTATACCATCTTAAGACTCAGACTGAGCGTTCAAGAAATCACTTTTTTAAACCCTTCTGCTTCTCATTTTTATTTAGCACCCATACCATTAAATATATATATTTTATACTACAAGTAAGGACTTAAAACAATCCAAGATTTATTTTTCTAGTTTATCTACCAGCTGAAAGTCACTACCAAAGTAACCAGTAACCCTAAATGGCTCATTTACTTAAAATGGTGCAAGAATTACTCTGCCAATAGTGAAGTGTCACACCATAGACCTGGGGAAAAACTTTTCATAGCACTGGCCATCCACACACTGGAGTTTGTTCACAGAATATTAAGAAAAATGAGCATACTTCTCAACAAAAGCCTTAAATTTGAATCAAATGACAGTCGATAAGCAAACAAAGCTCTGAACAATGCTGTTTTACCCACTCTATGCCCTGAGATACCTAATCATGTTGCTGATACTTTGTTTCTTATGGAATCTTGAACCCTGTACGTATATAAGACGTTTAGGACTACATCTAAGACTGGATTCAACAAACCAGTAAATGAATCCAAACTTCCAGTTACTATTATGACTGAATTTCACTTATGTAAGACACACACTTGGTCAAATTCCGTAATTTCTGCATCTCACAGCACATAATTAAGCAAACGATAAGCTTCACTTTAACCATCAAGAGCTAAACACTATCCAAATACAGGACATGGAGGGACAAGGAATAAAAGGATCTTAACACATGCCAAAATTGAGAAGCGCTATATATACAACCAGCTAAAGTTTTATCATTGAAGAACAGGACTGGAAGGTCTTCTCCCTTAAAGGTATTCTAAACATGAACACCGTCAAACCCTTCTAAAACAACACAGGTTATTGAAAATCTCAAGCATTTCTCAAGAAGTTATCTGGTAAGCTCATATCCTTCCTTTTTTGCTTAGCCATCTTTGCTCAACTGCACATTCAGAGCCCACAGGATGAGCATACTACAGATGCAGCTTTATGTTTTCTATTAAAACGTACCCTACAACACAAGTAATCTGAATATTCCTTACTGTTTTAAAAGAAACATTCCCAACTTTGAACTCAGTCTACAGGAAACAGAAAACAACAATTTCTCTTTCTTAAGCCCTGCCTTTAGGAAGGAAGGAGAAGCTTTGCATACTGATTCTTACATTCTGAAGAAAGCAGATTATATCCAGGATAAGGAAATTGCAAAAAGTACCCAAGTACCCAGAACAGTAAGTCAAAAAAATAACAAACACTCAAGGGCAAAAATAAAACCAACCCACCACAAAAACCCACAAACACCGAAACAAAAACCAGCAACAGAGAACAACTCAAGTCTCAAACCTCCTTTCTAGACCTGCCACTAAATTAGGGCAGCAGAGCAAAGCTCAGAATAAACATTTCTGTTGCAACATTTTCTCCCAGGCTTCTCAATAGCTATTAGCTTCGAGGAGAAAAAACCAATGTTACAGAACCAGTGCCACTCCTCCCCAAGTGCCTCTCTGTATGGATTTCATTACACTAAAAGCTGCTTCCCCCCCCCCCCCCCCC
>VYZM01004614.1:68593-123913 GCA_013398915.1 Dromas ardeola | reverse complement strand
TCTATGATTCTATGAAATCAGCTTCTCTCCAAGGCAACAGACAAAGGGACTGCTTCAGCCCCTCCACCGCTCATGTTGATCAGATTTGCTAAGGGTAGAGAGAAAGTCAGCCCCAGAGGATCAAAGATAGGAAGCCCAAGTGAGGAATTGCTTGTTTCTCCTTTTGCCTCACCAACAGCTATGTTTTCTGCTTTCTGAATACTTGGAATTGTCTACAGTTCAGACTGCAAAGGTATCACAGGGAGAAAATTCTCATGGCAATGCCTAATAAGCAGAATACTCAGACGCCCTTGAAGAAATAAGGTTGAGTTTGTGGACTGATGTTAAAGAAGCATCTTTTAACTGGTAAGCAAAAACAATCTGATAGAGTGATCTTTGAGAGACCACAAACATGGAGGTCTTAGATGTCATTCTCACATATCCACTTTAAAGAGTAGAACTGTACTTTAATGAACCAAGTTCAAATGTTTGTTACCCAGCAGATGTCCACATATTTAAAATTTCCCCATGGGTAAAAGAGCTATGTGGTTTTGAGTAACAGATGAGTTGATCCAGGATATTTTATTATTCTGATCTAGCCTGGTGGTCTCTAGAAGAAGACAATTCTATTTTCAGCTTATTTTCTTCTTTCTTAATCTTCCCACAAGCCTTTAAATAAAAATTACCATCAAATTGTGTCTCACTATTACTGGACACATTTCTGGGGTTTGATGTCCTTCTTTTATCTCTACAGTTGTACCCAGATATTTCTTTGGTCGTCTGGTTCTGCATGTTTACAAGTTTCCACATGAGTTTTCTAGCATGAGTTTTCTACAGCCTGAAGGTGGTTCATATTGTTTCCTATCATTGACAAAGACTTCAGCCTCAGCCAAATTGCTGACATTGGTTCAGAGCCAACATATAAGTGAAAGTACTAAATGAAACAACAAACTCTCTATTACTTGTCTCTACCAGAAATAAAATACCGTTCTTGTTTTGGGGCTACATATATCACCAAACTCCTGAGAGAACAGTTACACTATAGGATCTAGTTAAGGTCAGTTCTATATATGCAGTTCTTAAAGCCCAACCAGGAAGACAATCCAGGTCAATCGTAGGCTGGGTCATGAAGACCTACAGGTCCAGCATATTTCTTGATCTGGAAAACAGTAGGACGTTTGAGGCAGATTATTTTAGTAGCTCACATATCCAAACTCTCTCACACCTGATTCCCTCATCAGACTGTTTCTAAGATGTTCGGTCTCCCGGCAGTCCCAGCCAGAGAAACAGCCATGATCAGAAGTGGCAAGGAAATGCTTCCAGAATGGTAATTTACCTCTGACACCAAAGCAGGGAAACTCTCTTTGCATTTTAAAGACGATAGAAAGAAGCCCTGCATCTCTGGCTCCCTTTCTCTTGTCTGTAATAGAAGTGAAATAAGCTCTAGATGTACTTCAAAAAGAGAAGTAAGATGAAGAAAAATGCTCTTCCAGGGTCCTATCTGAGTGTTCTGCTTTTTAATCTCCATACTGCTTTGAGTGGGAGCCCACAACAATGACTGTGTGTATGTCAAGGAAATCTAGAGCATTGCCTGTGCATCTGGTAAGGGAATGAATGAATATGGGAATACCAAGTGTTCATGGTAAGAGGGAACATGTGAAAGCAAAGGAAATATGAAAGAAAGCAATCGTCACTCCTATCTTTGAAGAAACCAAATGTCTTTTCAAGAAAGACAAGAAGGAAGATCTGGGGAAATACAGGCTGGTCAGCCTCACATCAGTCCCTGTGAAGATGGTGGAATAACTGATTCTGGAAACCATTTCCAAAGACATGAAGGACAAAAAGGTGATCGGAAGTAGTTGACATGGATTTACCTAGTGGAAGTCTTGCTTAAACAACCAGATAACCTCCTACAATGAAGTTACTACCTTGACAGATGATGGGAAGAGTAATAAATGTTGTCTACCTTGACTTTATTTAGGCCTTTGACACAGTCTCCTATAAAAACCTTATAGACAAGCTGACATAGTATGGGTTAGATAAGTGTACAGTGAGGTGGATTGAAAGTGGATGAACATCCAAGCCCAGAGGGTTGTGATCAATGACACAAAGTCCAGTTGGAGGCAAGTCACAAGTGATGTACCCCAGGGGTCAATAGTGGGCCCAGTATTGTTTAGCTTCTTCATTAAGGACCTAGACAATGGGGTAGAGTGAGCCCTCAGAAAGCTCAGAGATGATACAAAATTGGGAGAAGTGGACTTCCACAAGGTGATGGACTGGGCAGAGAAGAGTCTGATGAAGTTCAACAAAAGGAAATGCAAAGTCCTGCCCATGGGGAGGAATAACCCCATGCACCAGTATACACTGGAGGCTGACTTTCGAGAAAACAGCTCTGCAGAGAAAGACTTTGTGGTCCTGGTGGACAACAAGTTGATTGCAAACCAGCAATACACCATAGCTGCAAAGGTGGCCAACAGCATTTAGGAGTGCATCAGGAAAAACACTGCCAGTAGGTTGAAGGATGTGACCCTTGCTTTCTACTCAACACTGGTGAGGACATATCTGAATTACTGTGTCCAGTTCTGGGCAGTACAAGAGAGTGATGAACTCACTGGAACATGTCCAGTGAAGGGCTGTGGAGATGATTAAGGGACTGGAGCATCCCATATGAGGAGAGCTAAGACTCTTCTGCCTGGAGAAGACTCAGGGGGGAATCTCATCGATGGGTGTAGATATCTGATGGAAGGGAGTGAAGAAGAGCCAGACTGTTCTCAGTAGTGCCCAGTGACAGAACTCAAATATTCAAATATTAGTTTGGACATTTGGAAAACTTTTTTCAGTCACTTAATAAATAGAAGATCCAATTATTTTTTGAATATTTCAAAATTAAGATGACTGCAAAACATTATTTTTAAGCAATTTTCACTCATTTAACTATGTTTCATTTGTTTTGAAAACTGTAACTTTCATTTTTAAATGATAAGTGATGGACTTCTGTCAGCTACTATTCATGAAAGTAGAACTTTTCTTTCCTGACATCTTAACATTTCCCCTCTTCTAAAGTGAAGCAAAGTCAATGTTTCCCCTATGACATTTTTTTTAATTCACTTAAGATGAACTTACAGGAAAAGTTTTAGTTCTGACTTTTTTTTTTTGCCTAATTTATAGTATCAAACACAATCCTGAATGAAATGTTGTTCCAAAACGAAACATTCAAATATTCTGTCATGACAAGATTATAAAAAAGTTATCAAAAAGCTTTGTTTTGATTGAAAGCAAAACAAACAAAGTATAGTCAATCCTGACACATTCCCACAGAACATTTACAACTGAATTAATTGGCATTTTCTTACTGAGAAACATTCTGCTCAAAAATTCTGAGCCCCTCCACTGACAAGATCATAGAATCATTGCTCTGTCCCAGGCAACCTACCATACATGCACGCATCCTGTTGATCTGACACGATGTCTGTTGAGAATGCTGACGTTTTTAAGGTGGAATCCCATTACTATATTCCTATCACAAAGGTAGAATAAGGAGGAAAAGCAGAAAAACTGATCACAAAGGGGTGCCTCAGATAGTTTCTCCTTGTGCTTCCCCTGAGATGACATTTTTACCCATTGTTTTTGCTCCAAACCATGCCGAGAAGTAGCATCTAGTCCTTTAATAGGTCATTTAATGTCATGGCATGATTACATGGAAGATTTTGGATATGCACCACCGAATAAAACTAATCTGTGGGGAGAAAACACAGTGGAGTTAATGGAGTGGTTTTAAACCATTACCTTTAAAAATGTTCAAAACCATTTTAAAAACGTTCAAAGTGTGCTACCAGAGTGCTAGAATTCAACTGCGAAAGTTTGCTGATGCACACCAGGCTTCAGTTCACCATGTTAAAGCATCACATATGTTTTACCATAACTTACACAATTCACTGCTACTGATATTTATATTCACATTGGTATTTGAAAGGTGATCTACTTTTGGAAATTATTGCATTGTTTATATTTTAACCATTTTAGATCAATGAAGTTTAAAAAATAGACGAGAAAGTACTGCCCTCCAGTATCAGAAAATTTCTGGGTTTCTCCCCACCTCCCTTTTTAGGATGACTTGCTGTAAAGATCTCTGCCCTTATCCCTAGACACAAAGGTTCCTGCAGCACGCTGTTGAAAAGTGAGTGGTAAAGTTCACAGAGAATGTCTTCAGGAAATTCACTTCACACTTGTCTGAAGTCTTAAATGCTTTTTTGCTAGTAAATTTTAGACTATTACCTGACCATATGAGAAAGGAGAGTCCCACAGAAGCTGTAAGACTAAAGATACATATACATGGTATATACCATTTACACATAGCGAACTGTAACTGGCACAACCAAAAAACTTTAGTCACAACTGAACCCAAACAGGAAACTAAAGCAAAACTTGTGTTGCTTTGGCTCAGTTATGTGTGATTTTGCATGAAGTACACCAGTTTATTCAAGAGAAGAGCCGCTACAGATCTACAGATCTCAACAGATACGACAGGAAGAACTGACTATACAGTGGTGACCATTACACTTAAATATTCTAAATACATGGAACGCATGGTTATATCTGAGATACAGGTTTCAGAGAATGCACAGGTAATAGGCATACAATCTTGTCTCCTATTAGGTAGAAACTTCTGACTTAACATTGACTTTATAATGGCAAGTAGCAAGACAGAAAATAAGAGTATTGACAAAACAGCTTTTATTTTCCCCTGGTGTCATCTGGTCATGTCACTCATTGCAGTTAAATCCAATCTCTAATTGCAACAAGCTATTATGAACAGCATTCATGAATTTATTTCATGGTGCTGTGCCAAGCCTGCATTTGAGCGCGTGCTCTAGTCATTTCTATTTCTACAACTATCTATGCCTAAAGTCCTCTTCACCTCAAAAGGACTGGGCTTGTTGACAAAAAGTGTGTGTGCATATGCTATGCGTAATATCATAAAATGCAAAGCACACCCTTTTTATTGTCTACATGCATACCTTTACCTTCTTTTTTTTTCTACTTTTTTTTTCTACTTCATTTATGATCCTATTATAATTTACAATTTCATCCGTGGAAAGGACTGATGTTTGAAAACGCAGGAGTCTTGCACCTGTTTCTTCATTTACACATGTGTAAAATATGAGCAAAACACAATATTGTCAATATGAAAATGTTTCACAGCCACATTGCATGAGCAGAGGGAAGTGCAGGAAGTGACAGTCGATGAACCACTGTCTTCTCTTTTGCATCCTTCTCATATTGGGCACTATAAGTCATTATGAACTCATGAAGACTGCCATATCTATGAAAGCCCCTGCCAAATCTGCAGCCACTTCCAAGGTCTTTTACATAACCAAAATTTTAGAAAGGAACAAAAATATAAAGGGGACTTAGCCCATAACATTTTAGTGCTAAATAGTAAAATTGGATGCAATATTGCATATCCAAGACCAGTAAAGACACAAAATGTCTACCAGTTATAGGAGACGCAGCTTTATTACGATTGTATGTCAGGAATATTATTATGAAACATAAAAACACAGGCTACCAGATGCTGAAGTGCACATGACTTTTTAGTGTGTTTCTTAATGAGGGTAAACTAAAAATTGAAGAAGTGAATGCTTATATTTAGCAATGGCTGGTGACAGCATGATCAGTGTATCAGTCTAGTTTAGAAAAATTCAGTTCTAGATATTTTTCCTCCATTTGCTCACATTCTTCTGCCTAGATGGTAGGAAAATCACCAATTAAAATAAATTTTATTGATCTTTGCTCGGGAGGTAGGAGGTAATAATTTCAATCTCAAAGCTCATACACATAATTTGCACTCACAAAACTCGGAATTAATTGATTTTAGACACCAAAATTATCTCTGATTTCCCATTCTTCTTACTCAGTTTTTGGGTGAATCATTCAAAATGCTCAAGGACTACAACATATAGTGAAACCATCTATTACAACCAGAAAGATTTAAATTCTTTCTAGCTGATGGGGATCTCAACAGAATCCTTTGTAGTAGGGGTATGGGGAGGCATACGCATGAATGAGATTTAGCGGAGCAATGTCATACAAAATATGAATAGTACAGGTTATGACGTGTCAAAGTAACAGGATACTTGTGAATGCACAAGAACTCTAAAACACTGAGGTTAAAAGCTTAACTTAAGTATGTTAGAAACATAAGAATTTACAGAAAGTCTTTTCCAACATGTAACAAGTTACAAGACAAAGTGATTGCTACAAGGTGCAGCCTTTGGTGGGGTTTTTGCTGCCTGTCCTCAGGCTCACAGCGTCAGACATGTGGCAGTTCTGCTGAGGGCAAAAAAGCATGCATCTGGAAAATTATATGCATATGTATATTAAAAGTTACAAAGTCCTTCAAAAGAGCATGGCCTTTTTTTTCTGTTTTCTGAAGCATGGGAGCTAAATAGTCTCAACTTGTTCGTATTATCTTTACGATGAATAAGCTATAGTGCTCTTGTTTTGTCCAACATTGTGTCTCAAACCTCCACTCTGCAATTCCACCACTACATATCAGTATTAGAATAGAAAAATGAAGAAAAGTAACATTTATAAACTTGGAAGGGGGAAGAAAAAGACTGAGTGGAAATCATTACGTCAGAATCTTCTACAACTCTTAGTAATATTTTCCTCCTCTGGAAATTTTCCAACCATCATACACAAATGAATATGTACAGTCCATACATACTTAGTCCCTGCTATAGACAGGAGCTGCAGACTCTTTTCCTTAAGTTGTTATTTCTGATTTTAATTTTCCTTGCTCTGTCAATACTTCCGCCACAGAGGCAAAAAACTGACAAGAAATATTCACTAGGACTTCATTATTTGACCAACTAATAATAAAATAAATAACTGCTCACAGATTTGGGTGGTACATTTTTCAGATGATGTCTTCTTTATCATTTCTACTTAATATCTTTTTAATTTTAACCTAAATGTGTGAAACAAGGACACAGCAACCAATACTCTCAGGAATACTTTCCAGTGTTCTGTTGCTCCCATTAGACAGTATCTTGGCATCAATTTTTAAGGGGTTCCTTGTGATTTTAAGCCCCATCCCTCCCATTCAGCTTAAAAGGGATGTCTACATTGCCAAAACTTAATATTCTTATAAACGTTTCTCATAAACATTCTTTGTCGCTTTCAACTCTGCGTTTCTGGGATCTTTTGAAATTATTTCTTCCTCATGTCCTCTATGATCTTGAAAGCTGTTAACAGACTAACTGTGGCCAGAAAGAACGATCATCTTTGTATGTACAGGGTAAATTCTCAACTGTCTTTGCTGGCGTGGTTCCATTCAACAGCTCCTTTGGCACCCACAGCTCTCTGCTTCTTTACACTAGAGCTTGGCCTACAGCTTAACTGCCCTTTCTCTCATACCACATGCATCCCTTTTACTTTCTTGGTAATTTCTACACGCAATTTCTTAATACATTCAGAAATAAACATTAACTGAATGAAGGAATGATGATTTCAAGCATGCATCCCAATCAAGTCTATGAGTGAGTGTATTCACACGAACACTTCCACTAAAATCAAAAAAGGCTTATGCGCATTTGCACTCAGGGCTGCTCTACGGGCAGTTCAGCTGCTGAAATATCTTCAACAAAACTGAATGAACTAAAAAGACCTCAGACCTCCCTTTCCTTCCACTCTCAGTTCTGTGCTGCTGCCTTGACAGAGTCTTCCCCTTGTTCTCCAGATGTTAAATCTGAGTTTTTAAACCTACAAACAAGCTACTTCCTTGCCTTTCTACTTGATTCTTGGCATTAACGTTTCACTTCCAACAAGAAAAACGCTATATAGTTTCTTTAACTGCATCTAACGCTAATCACTTCCCCTAGGCATGCAAGTTGCAACTTCTGGTGTCCTCCTTTCTTTTTCAGAAAGGTACCTGTGACGCAGAGGGCAGAAATTCCTTGGCATGATTTCTCTTTCCTTTAAAAAGCTTTCAGTTGTCTTTGTCAACAGCCCCTATGCTTCAGATACCTCAACCCTCCTCCCATTCATGCTGTAGGTTGCAGTATTTTTTCAGTGACCTCTTTTCCTCGTCACCCTAGGGATGGTTGCCCAGGCTTTTCTAAACAGGGGTATAATCATGCTCAGCTGGTTTTTGTTTTTCTTTGTTTAAAGACATGTTCTCCCTCAAGTTAGAAAGCATCCATGAACATTAAACCAGCTCAGACCTGACACATCCAGCCAACATCAACAGAATACATAGTCTTTAAGATGGCAAAAAGGCTCTGTCATACCAATCCGAAGAGGTGTGCGCAGGGACAGAAGCAAAGGGAGTAAGTTCCTCTAGTGCTGTACCACGTGTGGTTACTTAGTGCCTCTGCGCTGCAGCAGATGCTGGGGTCAGCTGGACAATGCTGTCAGGTCACAACGAGGAGAGGAGTTGCCAGCACAGGACCATAAGTTCACAGTAGTTCCAAAGCAAGAGAGACTTCGTGGGGAGCAGGGAAGAAACATGAAGTCCTACCAGTCCATAAAGCACATGTGGCATGTGATGAACCACATGGTGAACAAGGTAGGAATCATCTACTGAGGACAGCACACTACACAGACAGCAGAACGGTACTGTCCCTGGGCTGGCACCTGTGCATTACCTCCTCCCAACCCAGGTATCCCATATTTCCCTTTGGAAACAAGCTGCTAGCTAATGTCTCATTGCCTAGAAAGGGTGGACAGTAGGCTAGGACATTCTTGCCTTTCCCTATTTTGCTGTCTTTCTGCTTTTACTTTCAAATTGAAAGGTGCTTTCTTCTACTGCCATGCTGGATCCAGTACAATCCCCATTTTTCCTTTTCTCCTCCCTCCTCATCTGAATCTTTCGACTGTCTCTCTTACATTACAAAGTTAGAACAGAACAGTTGAGGCTGGAAGGGACCTCTGCAGATCATCAAGTCCACCGTCCCTGCTCAAAGCACAGTTGATTACAGCAGGTTGCTCACAGCTGTGCCCGGTCAGATCCTCTATATCTCCAAAGATGAAGACTCCACAACCTTTCTTGGCAACCCGGTCCAGTGTTTGACCATCCTCACAGTACACACACACACACACACACAAAAAAAAAAAGCATTTTCTTGTGTTTAAATGGAATTTCTTGTATTACGATTTCTGCCCATTGTCTCCTGTCATTTCACTGGGAAACACTGAGAAGAAGCTGTGTTAGAAAGTTGTCATTAATGCGCTCCAGAAACCTCCTGGATTCTGTGCCCCTCTCTGTTGTCTCTCCAGCAGACATTGTGGTGGTTAAAGTTCCCCTGTGAGCACCAGGACCTGTAAACATGAGGCTTCTTCCTGTTGCCTGAAGAAGGCATCATCTACTTCTTCCTGATCAGGCGGTCTGTAGCAGACACCCATTGCAACATTGACCACTTGTCTGCTCTCTAATCCTAACCCCTAGGCTCTTGACTGCCTCATGATCCATCCCAAAGCAGACCCTATGCATTCCCACCGCTCTTTTACATGAAGGGTAGCTTCCATCCTCACCTTCCCAGCCTGTCCTTCCCAACAGCTGGTATCCAGCCATGGCACCACTCCGTTACCTCAACCCTTAGCCTGAGCAGAACAGACAGCAGCAGGAGCCAAAGAGACTCCAGTACATTTGTCTTCCCTTTACTTGTGGTGCATAGGATAGGTATCCCCACTGGTCTGGCTTTACAGCAAACATGTCTGTGTAAGGGAGTGTGTTTACACGTGCCTGAGAATGGCCAGAGGGAGAAGTGGTCCTCCAGATAGGAAAGACAAAGATAATGCAATATGCTGCGTATGTAAACTCATATTCATGAGGAAAGGAACGTAAGGTACACAGATGGAAACATCTGCTGCAAAAAACACACCAGAGAGAGAACTAGTTTCTTGTCGTGTTTCATCCCTTCGTAAGGTCTGATCCAGACCCCTGGCTCTGTAGGACCAAACAGGAAACACAAGATGGGGAGGAGAGAAAGGAGTGGGGATACAAGTGGGACCATGGGCAGATAGACAGAAATGCTATGCCCAATTTCTTGCTCACTGAGAAAGACAGTGCATCTGTCGGCAGATAGTCTACAAGTGGAGTTTAGAATGAGCTCCTGTTGCCATAAAATTGCCAAATATGTTCACCCTACCCCCAACCCTTTTAGTACCTTTAGTAATGGAGCAGATGTGGTGCATGCCCTGCAGGCCAGGCAAATTGGTCACATGGCATGTTTTCCCCAAGAATACAATTTGATCGTCAGTGATTTTTTATGCAAACATAAAAACATATAAAATATGTTGGCTGTTTCATTGGGAAGCTGCAGTGAGTGCAGCAGTTTCTTCACAACCTGACGCACTTGGGAAAAATTCCAGCCACACAGTTTCAAAACATGAGTCACAAACCAGGTGTATTTCTCACCTCCAAAAACTTCTGTGACAGTTTCTGCAATGTGAAGCCGGTAAGGACTTTTCAGTGGCAAAGAGCAGGGCAAATAGGGGGAGTTCACATACTGAATGCACTCTTACAGAAAGCCTATAGGTAGAGCCATTTTTACAAGGCCTTTTAGAGGCTGTATAATAATAGTGAGTTAAGGAATGTTATCTGGGCCACATCATCCTGTTTGTTCTCATGGTCAAAGAATAAAATGCCTGAAATTAAAGCTGCATTGTTCCATTTGGTGTACACATAACTAGTTGAACCATACAATGAATTAGTCATGGCTTTATTTTTAGACCTTCATTTCAGGTAGTCCTGCAACTATCCGCTCTGGCAAGACAATACATGGCTAGGCAAGTCAGACCTCCAAAAATAGTAAGGATTCTACATTTTTAGTGGGAGAGCACATTGGAGAGCACTCATACTGTCATACCCTGCATAATCCTATCTCTCTTGCTGCTCCAGATACCATCTTTGTGACTTCTGTCAGCTCCTAAAATGGAACCAAAAATACGGAATCAACTTCTGTGTAAAAGAAACTCATAACTGGCAGAGGACAGTTAAAGCAGCCTTTAAATTATCAATGCACAGAAGAATCCCTTATCAACTCATCTACAAATCCTCTCTTTTTTTCTCATCCCCTTTCCCTGTAAATAGACTTCTGTCTCACAGATTGCTTCTGGATGACTGCTATCCTCAGATTCGCACTGTTTGCTTTTGGCTAACTAGCGAGATCATCTTTGCACTAGGGTGTCCAAAAATGTCCTCAATAGTGGCACCTCTGTTACTTGTGAAATCAATTACATTTCTGGCTTCATTCAAATATTTTTCTGGACAAATATATTGCCTTTTTACTAGCTCTGGAAAGGAGCAATGTATGATGTGTGTCTTGCCATACCATCTGTGTAAACTTACCACAACATACAGCAATTTTCACATCTGCAGTTCCAACTGTGCATTAAAAAAAACACAAAAAAATGCATTTTCAGGTAATTCCAAAACCTTTGTTTTCTCCATTCAGAATTCTTTCTCTGGTAAGACAAGGAAGCACATGTCTAACCAAAGTATGTAAGTGGTCCCACTGCTTTTCATAAAGATCTTGACGTGTGTAGAAGCTGGTATCTTGGTAACTGGAACTCAAGGGCCAAATTCTCTGCTAGTGTCGTCCTGCAAGACCATGTCCTTCAATTCAGTTCCATTGATTTATAAGTCCAAACTGTATAATGAAATGTAGCCAACTGGAAAGCAGAATATAAAAGCATCATGATGCTGTCAGCCTTACAGTAGAAAGCCTTGTAGCTAGCATTTGTTTGGAAAAATAACAAGCCCTGAAGATGTTGGCTAGATTTCCTTAACTAGTCGTCTTATTAATGTCATTCCTCTGTATGGAGAACACTGTATTAATCCTGGGAGTTTAAACAGAACCAAAATTGTATTAAAATTTTTTTCATTTGTCAAGGTCTTTTGAATAAAATGAAGGCCGTGATGACAAGACCAGCAAGTAGGTACACGGTTCTCTCTCAACCTGCAGTTCTGCACCATACTTCCCTCTTCTTACAAAGCCTCAGGATCAAGGATGTGAAACTGCAATTCCTCACTAGTTGTCCAAGAAACTACCACTACTACTGTGCCCAGGTGACAGTTTCAAGGAACATTATTTAGAAGTTCAAAACAACAACTGTCTTGAAAGACCTACAGATCTGAAGTCACTCGCTGGCTTGCTCTCTGCTTGTTTCTTTCAACTGGGGTTTCTGTTTGTTTCCTTTGGCTCCATTTCTTGCTTGTTTGTTTCCTGTTGTGTAACTTTTGTCCAGCAAAGCTTCAGACTGACTAAAGCTCTGCAACGTCCACAGGAAGGTGAAAGGGCAATGCACTGCGATGGTTGGGCTATGTTGGAAGTGCTGTATAGAACAGTATTTTTGCTTGCGGTTCTTTGCAGGTTAGGTAAAAACATATATGGGTTGTCTTGTTCGTAAAACTATTCAGCTCTCACGTGTTTTCTTATATCACAGGTGACTCCAATGTTTAATATAACTCTAACGTAAAGAGTAGCATAGCTAGCTAAACAGAGATGAGTACCACTCCAAAACAAAATCTGTTTATATTTATATTTAACAACAGGAGGTGTATCCTCTAGTCTGCCTGGAAAGCGTATATGCTCTATTAAGGGAGGCTTACAAAGGCTTTGACGATTCCTATGGTAACCCAGTAGAAAGGCTGTTGCCATGGGGACTAGCCAAGCCTATATAAACCTTCTGTCTTCATTAGAGTATCTCTGAGACTGAATACTTTAACAGTTACTGTTCTGGAATAGTTAACAGCAATCTCTGCTTTGGGGAAAGAATTAATTATTTCTTTCTGGTGGAAGTCCAGTTATTTTGTCAGCTTTCAATTAATACTTAACAGCCTGAATACCTGTCATATACCAATATAGTGAAGAGCCTAAATAGTGGTATACACTTTAAAAAGCACTCTGATATTACCATCCCCAGTATTATAGCATACGTACATCATGCATTTGAAATTGCAGTTAATTTAAGCATAAGGACAGAGTAAATCATACTTCTTAAGTTTAAATTAAGGAACTTGCATGCACCAAATATCTTCTATTTGTGTGTACATGTGTTATCTGTGAAGGTGTCATTCTGCTTCCCATTCAAATTCCCCTTCTTAGTTGCTCACAAGTTCTCTAAAATAATCTAAAACAGAAGTATTTCTTTTGAATGTAAATGTTTCACGCTTGGTTTCAGACAAATTTGGTTTTTTCCTTTCCTTTCTCCTTTCTCCCTTTTCCCTTTTCCCTTTTCCCATTTCCCTTTTCCCTTTCCCTTTCCCTTTTCCCTTTTCCTTTCCTTTCCTATAAACTCAACAGTTTCTCAGTTATGTAAGTGGAGATAAAATCTTAGTTTCTTCCATAAGTTCTACACAAAATGTTTATACATTCACAAGTCAAAAATGCCTGAAGGAAGAAACATCAAACTTCATCTCAGCAATTTCTGAGTTATCATTAATTTTCCCACCTATTTTGTATATATTAATGAGACTAATTTCTCCCTTTTATGCCCTTTTCCTTTGATATAAGAGCTTTTCTTAGCACCCTCCCTCCCATAACCGTGGGATATTATTCTGCACGTAAAGATGTGTTGTCTAAGCTACAATATGCAGACCTCAGAGTAAATAAATCAAACAAATGAAAATATCTGAATATAATTGTTAAAGAGCTTAAAAATGTGCCCCTAATTGTCTTTGTCTCCAGTTGCAGCGCCACATGCGCTAATGCATCATGAGTTCTTGACTTGATTTCTCTCTACCTTAAAAAAAAACCAACAAACTATCCAGGTGCCCTTTATGATAATATTTGAGACCTTTCCTAGAAAAACCCGTATCGTATAGGGTCGCCCCCTTGAAGTTCATGAAGAGCCCATTTCTGCTCCATTTAATAATGGAAAGTTCCCTTTAGGGTAGGAATTCAGCATTTTTGAGTGAAAAAAACAGGACTAGTTTTTTTCACAGCTTTCTTCCATATTTGCAGATTTAAAATCAGCAAAGACTATCACAACACCCCTCTATTTCGGATGGATAATGACAAAGACGATGATTGATGCACCCAACCGGGACCACCATATCTCTGCCTGCTTCATGAGCTGTTACTAAGAAGCACCCTCCAGTCTGGGATGTTTAGAAAAATCAAGGCTTACACGAATCTATCTACGAGCCCAAATCTTGATCAGCCTACTAAGAGTTGTGCAGACTTAGGTTCTTCAAATAAGATACTGCTTGGACTAATCTGTCGTTTATGCAGCACATGTGACAAAGCCCTAAAGTTCCATCACGCTTTACAGCTTTGCTTTCTGTAAAGATGTTTCGGTCTCCCACTTGATGTTCAGTATATGATGAGGGCAGAAATCAAAAATTGTTCTGTCATCTTTCATGTTTATACCTCTTTTTCATGCCCTAGCATGCTCAGAACAGCACCACGCACACCCCACCTGGAAGACATGTAAACCTGGCATTTGATCTTAACTGCTTATTTTCCAGTATGGCCAAAGACAGTGTCTGAATGATACACCTGATTCCAAGTAGCACTTGATTACAGATTACATGGTCTAAATGCACCTTCTAGCATGCTATAATCTGATGCAACTCCTGGATCAGTCAGATCACTTTCTATCATAGTTATTTTCTTCTTCAGATTAATGCTGAGGTCCAAACACGTCATTAGCAAACGCTTCACGTACTCACTTCAAGTCAGCGCAGCAAACAGGAGGATAAAGAAGGCTTACCTATTTAATAACTTTCTGATTGTGGATATGCAGTGCCTTTTTAAAAATAAATGGCACCTCATTAGGAAAAACTAAATTAAAAAGACAAAAAGAGAGAAAAATATGTAGCATAAACAGCAATGTTAGTGTATGTCTCAGTTCTTGTGAAGATTCAAGTTTTCAGGCTAGACTGGTTTTCAGAACTGCAATATGATTAAAATCCAATTTTGAGTGAGTGTACTACTCACTGAAACATTTTAGGCTCACAGGCCTCTAGTTATGTATTCCATCCCTTACATTTACTTTTTATTACAGTTGCGCACACACTCATAGCAACTGCGAACGCCAACTGGACACACAAATGCTTACACCGTTCTGAAAAATCTGTGTCTTAACATGCTGTGAAACAAGACAGAATACTGGTTCACAGTCCACTGCTGGGCAAGCAGTCTCTGTATTGCGTTGAAGCATTGTCTGTCTGTATCTCCCTGTCACCATACTCTACAACTTCACAAGCATTCAGAATAAAATGAAATGATACCCAAAAGGCATTGTAACAGAACCCCTGTGAATCTGAACAATTAGAGCAATTCTTTTGAGGATGAGCTCTACTAAGGAGATGCAACATTTTACACGGCTCTTAAGATACCAGTGTCTGCATGCTGGCATAACATTTCTGTATTGGACAAAGACTATGCAATGAACTCTGCTAGGTGCATGAGACGGCATTACTTCCCAAATTCCCATGGTATTTGCTGAAACTAATAGTGCTTAGTTTTAAAGTGTGCTTTAGATTTTCAGCTCATCTTTTCTACTTAGTTTTCTATTAGGCACTGAAGTAACGCTATCTCAGCTAACTCAAATGGTAACATTTAGGCACTGACACCACTACCAGCACCCCTTTAAGCAGAGCCCAGTGAATGCCCCTGAATCAGCAGTGTACACGCCAGCTGAACAGAATAAGGTCATTTCTCTCCCTTACATCTCTTTCACAGCCAGTAATTGCTTAAAGGAGCAAGCCTCATTGGATGTTCTTGTAGTCAAGAAATCATTGCCAATTATTGCGGTTGTGAATGATCCCTGACCAGACCAGAGAAGGCTCCTAAAGCCAGCCCCACAGCCATGCATCGGGCGCGGGGTGGAGATGTTAGAATACAAATGGCCTAACAGTGTCGTAAAGGGAGAATACTGGGTGATGAGTGATACGTTCGTTCCTTCTGCGTGGTGAGACTTGCAGTTTGAGATGATTCAGTTAGGGAGTATGTCAGCAGAGAGTTTTTAATCTTGTTAAAGCAGTCTTCCTTCCTATTGGATACCTACCGGCAGTCTCTAGAGAGATGACTTCTTCCCAGTGCTGCACAGGATCCCACTGCTTGCTGTGCTGGAAGGAATGTGTCAGAACTAATCTTACAATAACAAGTTGCACTAACTGCTGACATGAATCTTGGCACTGACGTAAGCCTGAGTTTTTTAATTAGTATTTATGAAAGATGAAGTGATACCGTTCTTCAAAAAATGGTAACATTCCGATAATCTTTTATCATAAACTGATATAAAGATTTCAACAAAACTAGGATTACTTGGAAAGGGGAACAGTTATCTATGGTTTAATAAAGCAGAGAAGGGACTTGGAGAGCGCAGCATTGTGCAGAAGTAAATATGTAAGCTTTGGCTTCGTGGTATTTCCTATTTAACTTCTCATTAAAAGCAATTTAATGTGGAGAGAAAAATTCAGCTCATCATTATGAATGTGTTTGAAAAAAAACACATGAACCACCACCAGATTTTTAAAATGTAACATTTCGACAGCGATGCATTCATTGACCACATTGGCAGAATGGGGAACAGTATTTAATATCTCCCTAATTAAAAAAGAAACACTTCCATGTTTCATAAACCATTATTCAAAATGCAGAACTTCATTTTCATAGGCAGCAGGAACTAACAAAAATACATCGAATTAGTCTTCGGTAGATTTCTTTACATTGATAATTAATGCTAAATTCTTATAGATGAATAATAACATACACATACACAGACACAGCGTATTCTTCCATCTTCAAAGAAAAAATCCATTAAAAACTTGTTATTAAAAGACCCCTGGGGACATTTTCAGGTGTTTTTCTACTGCAATAGCATTAACTCATGATAAATTCTGCGCATAGCTTCAAGAATGTTTAATTTCCCAGAGTCAGATTGCTTTCTTACATTGAAAATCCCAAGGGAAGTGGTTTGAATAAAGGGATACTCAGCAACATTCCTCTTCTGCTGTATTTTTTAAGCTGATTTGTGCATATCTCTAGGGAATGACCGGGGACATAGGGCTATCCACAAGGGTGGGAAAACGTTTGAGCATGAGTATTTAGTATAGTGATGTTCCCTGTTAGGTTTTTAATGAATCTACATTGGGAACGATGCAGGCAAGAGTTGTACTTGCTCTTCCTTCAAGCTCCTTTTCCACACATTGTGTACAATGCTGCTGGAGGCCTCGCAGGAGGAGTCTGATATTATCAAGGTAAGTGACCATCTTTCCATGCCTCCCTTTTTCCTTCCACAGAGAAAGGGAAAACATGTATTTGTCAGGTACTTCCTCATGTCTCCACTACCTGGGCCAGTCTCAGTTCTTTCCATTCAAGCTTCTGCACAGTTTGTAAAATCTCTCACTCTTGTTACTATCCTCCTTCCCAAGAGTCACCATTCACCACATGATGCAATTTAATCATGTGTTGAATTTTGTCTCCACATAAAGACTTTAAAATCACTAAAAGACAGTCTTTGCTCTAATATGTGCCTACAATAAGCAGCACATACATGGCACTACTTTGATGCTCTCTTTTCCTAACTGCCTATCACAGTGTAAGGATCACATCTTACTTCCCCCTGAAAGTCTGCCTGCCTGAAAATCTCTTTTTTTCCCACCACTCTATTTCTCAGTGAAAGTCATTGTCTTCTCTCTATCTTCCTTCCAACCACAGTGCCCTCATGATTCTTTTATTCTCCATCTTTTAGCCAAGATCCTCCTCTTTCCTATACCGCCTCACGCGTACATCCATTCTGTCCACTTCATACATTTAGCCTCTTCATGCTGGTCCCTAACCTACTCTACCCAGTCAAGCACAGTCCATTTTCACTTCTATCAATAACTTCAAAACATCTCACAGTCATAGACATACATACATACAGATACATGTCTTAGACATGACAGAAAGGAGAAGACTTCATGCATGAAAGCACAATACTACACAAAGTAGAACACCAAAGGACCTACATCACAATAGTGATGTGACACTCTTCTCTGCCCCTCACCGTCAGACTGATACCAAGGGAAGCGGGGACAGCACTAAGCATATCCCATCCAGATTTTTATCCCCAAAAGGGCAAACAATGTTTAAGATTGATACACAGAGGAAAAGCCTAGTTCTTATGATCACTGAAAGAAAACTATTCAGTGTGGCAGCATTAGTAGGCCTAGAAACAAAGCAATCTGTTACATGTATTTCTGCCCTGCACTACTTCTTCAGACACTGTCTCATCTCTGATTCACAGAGGGTCAAACTCTATCAGAACCCTGGAAATTAATTCATTTTCTGGCATCTCAGGGTTTTAGCTGCAACATCTTGACCACTCCCACAGGATGCAGGAAAGCCTGTAGTGAGACAAGGAATGGACCCATTCCCTCTAGCTGTGGGGTTAGGAACCCATTTCACCTATCTGACAGCCTTGCACACCAAGACTCGGAGCATCAAGAGCCTCTCAAAGTCCTCCTGGGTCGGTACAGCTTTATGCCACCCCCAAACAGGCGGGTGGTTGTCAGGCACAATCTGGCCTGGACTGTTTTTCATTGTATAAAGTTGCTATGGTATCACCAATTAAAAATTCTAAAAAATAATCTGCATCTGTACAGCATGCTAAAATAACCTACCAAATGACACGTCCTTTCGTAGAAAGCGATTCTACTAATTGCTGAGGGGCAGATTCCTCCACTCTTCCTCTCGCTGAACAGTGCCTTCAAGCTGCAAATACTCCCACTGCTTTCAGCATTTGCCAAGCTGAAGTTTTCCACAGAAACCATGAGTCAGGCTCTGAAAATCAGGATACAGGCTTAAAAAATCATGAGATTTAACTACAGCAGGTGAAATATTTTGCCTTGACAATTGGATTTGGCGGAGCAAGCATTCAGCAAAGAGTCAACCTCAGAGCTAAAAAGCAGGTGATCAGCAGCTTCAGCAGGGAGAGTGATCCCAGGCAGATCTGAAAATATGTGGTCTAACACTTCAAAAGCTTTTCATTAGTGTCTAGCAGAAGGAAACTGAGATCCTAGTTTCCCTGATCATTTTCTTCCCTCCCCATTTCTATCTTCCTCATTGCATCTTTTTTCTTTCCTTTTTCTTTCCCTCCACCTCAATTTCCAAAGGCATTTCAATACATTGGTGATTGCAGGAAGAAGATGAAAGTCGAGACTCGGATAGCAAGATGGTTCTGGTAGGCAGGGCTCTGACGAAGCCATGGATGGCAGCACTAGCCTGTGGAGGCAGCACCAGGCCTCCTGGGAGAGAAGGTTTTGGTGACCAGAAAGCAGAGCCTGGGATGCACATACAGCTGAGCAAGGCGAGGGTGTCTGATTTTACAAATCTCTGTTTTCCCCTCACTCACCCACTGGCTTAACATCAAGGACTCGAGATCAAATGACTTAAAAACTGAACTTCACTCAACTGTATCTGAGATGACAAACTAACGATCTGTTTTCCCTCTTCGGCCTCACAAGCTGCTCCTTCGCAGTCGAGATCTCAATCTCATGTCCCCAAGCTGAGCACCACACACAGCTTCCGGGGCCCTGGGCACACCAACAGGTCTTACTGGCCCTGACTGGCCTCCATTGGGCTTCCTCCCATGTTTGGGGGGGTCCATGTACCCACAGGTCCTTGCTGCAGCCCAAGCTATGTCATAGGGTAGACCTGTCCTTAGCTGGCCCTGACCCTGAACTGGTCCTAAGCTGACATTAGACCTGATGTCACTGTTCCTGCCTCTGCGCTGCCTGACTCCAGGCCAGCTGCATGACAGAAAGGCTCATGGCATAACTTCGAGCAATCTGAAATTAACCCCAGGCTGGCCACCTCTCAGGAGTCCAAAGGCAGCTCTGTGGCAGCCATGGACAGCTGAGCTGAAGATCATCACTTTTTCTCTGACGACAGGCACAAACATGGGTGTGAGTACTACATGTTGAACTCCCCTATGCAAAGCAGAAAAATCAGAGGACACATTTAGACCTGGTGAGACCTGATGTGACTGGGCCACTCGCTACAAGAAAGACATTGAGATTCTGGACCGAGTCCAGAGAAGGGCAACGAAGCTGGTGAGGGGTCTGGAGAACAAGTCTTATGAGGAGCAGCTGAGGGAGCTGGAGTTGTTTAGCCTGGAGAAAAGGAGGCTGAGGGGAGACCTTATCGCTCTCTACAACTACCTGAAAGGAGGCTGTAGCAAGGTGGGGGTCGGTCTCTTCTCCCAAGTACCAGACAATATGACAAGAGGGAATGGCCTCAAGTTGCACCAGGGGAGGTTTAGGCTCAATATGAGGAAAAATTTCTTCACCGAAAGGGTTACCAAGCATTGGAACAGGCTGCCCAGGGAAGTGGTTGAATCACCATCCCTGGAGGTATTTAAAAGACAGGTAGATGTGGTGTTTAGGGACATGGTTTAGTGGTGATTTTGGCAGTGTTAGGTTGATGGTTGGACTCGATGATCTTGACGGTCCTTTCCAACCTAGAAAATTCTATAATTCTATGACAAGAACCTGCCTTCACTTACTTCCCCCACTGTAGTGAGCATTTTCACCCCCATATGTGTTACCAGCAATCTTTTACGCCTTCCACCAGAATAGTGAGGTAGAAGGTTTCCAACCACAGAAAGTGAATGAGACCTCAGCACGTTCCCTCTTCAACTCAAAGCTTTCATCTTCCACACAGAGAAAAAGCCTGAAAGCTCTGCAGCATCAGCTTGTCAGTGAGGGACAATTTAGCTTCAAGAAATAATCAGCACTGATTAATGTCATGAAGTTTGAAAGCAAAGCCCAGAAACAAGTTTTATCACGAGTTTTATGAGGTTTTATTAATTAAAGACACAAGCATTTATATATGTTCATGTTATAAGCTTTCTACCTATTAATCTGACTAATTAAATTCATATTGTATTTCATGGTTTATTATAGTTTATTAGACTTTGGTCACAAACATGGCAATAGTAGCATTTACATAAGAGAGCAAACAAGTCCAAATAGGCACCTGGATTTTGGCAAGAAAAACATGAATGTGTAATGTCATAAGATCAAAAAGATGTTGCTACGTATGATGAAAAAGAAAGACTCTGGTCATTTTCAAAAAGAAAATATTATTTTTGTTTTTTAAAAAACTGGTGTTGAGAAGAGCTACGTGAATAACTGTCTGTCTGGGTGCTGCAAGTGGGAACATGTCTAGATGCTATAAATTTAGAGATGAATAATCTTTCTTTATAACAAGTATAAGAAAAGTACAGAAAAGATGCTCCATCTTAAGAAAAGTCCATATAAGCGGAATCAGCTTCCCTATGAGGAAATAATTACTGCAAGCTGCAAAAATAGAAATAAAATCACTGACGAATGGCTGGTATACGAATTCCTGTTACAGTTTATTTATGCAGACAATATAGTGTCTGGGATGAAACAGTTCTGTTGGCAGAACGAGCATGAGCCACTGTATGTGGGCTCTCAGAGCACTGCATGGGAGTGTTTACTTCAGCTCTCCTGGAACCATGCAGAAGTGACGTTATCATGCTAGAGCCTGAAATAGGCAGTGAAATCGCCAGCACCAAGAGAAAGCTGAGCGTGTGGCTGAGATCTTCGTCATCTGACAAAAAAAAAAAAAAAAACCCTAAACAAACTAAGAGGAAAAAGTATTTGAAACCTCTTCCTAAGCAGATCTCATTCAAAGAGGGGCTGCTGGACTCAGTCACTCTCACTTTGACACTGTGATCGTTTGCCTGTAGCGTTTTCTGCAGGACAGGGCAAACCACATCTATTTGCCTTTTCATGTCTGTATGTTTATATTGCCTTATTCTTCTAAATAAGAGTTCAAATTGTACTGGATATTGTCAAAAATTACAGTAGTACCCAGTAAGAACAAAATATTCTTCTCTGACAGAGATAAAAAAAATATGTATTTTATACAAAAGTTATAAAGAACTTATTTTTCTAATCTAAAGGATGAGCCTAAAATTAAAATGTATTGATTAAATATGACCAGTTTCAGGTCCGGAAGATGTGCTGTTCTATTCTGTTAAACGCTACCATCGGTAGGCCTTTTGCTAGCCCATTTGCTCAGAACAGTTACAAATGAAAATGAGGAGAAAATGTGTGTACACAAGCACTAGTGAAGCTGTGGCACACCACCATGAAAGAACAGACCCTGGGAGAGGCCGTCGGCACAGCTTGCTCTGCTTGCTATGTGTCGCCCACCCACAGCACCGCCACACTGGTGGGTGGAGGTGAGTTCTCCTGGCCTGCCCGGTGTCGCGTTACCTCACTGAGCTCTGCATGCTCTCACTGCACTTGTGGACAGGCTCACAGTACGCATAGCACAAGACCAACCTTGGAACAGTGTGGGTCACAGCTCACAAGAGGTTGAGCAAAGAGGAGCAGTAAAGAGGGACGCCATGAGAACACAAACGAGCAATGCTGCAGTGTCCCTCCACCAGAGGAATTACCCATCAGTCATCACATAACTCTTACAAACCAGTGGATGAGGACAAAGACCAGACTCCAACTCATCGCCCAGGTCTTTGGTCCTGCACCCCCTGAAGTAAATGACAGAAGATCCATTGGCTTCAGGGACAGAGCATCATACCCTGCCAGCAGGAATCATACAGGTATTTTCTCAGACACTAAGTTCCTGTGAAACCACAATTTCCTTTTGCCTGCAGTGTTCAGCTGTTGGAATATTTTTCCCAGTAACATATTTCTGAAGTGCCTCATGCAAAACCTGAGCATGGCCAGAGGGCAGCCACCCCTGGGCCTGTAAAGCCTCCTGGTGTATCCAGAGATGGGCTCAGCAGTGGAAGCAGCTGAAGGAAGGGAGCTATCTAAGCTATTTAAATCTTAAAAGTTCATTGAAGTGATGTTTCATTCCCTTCCACTGAAGTCAGTTGGAGTCTTCCCATTGATTGCATTACAATAGGACTGGCCTTTGAGGTTTGCTTTTGAGGGGATTTTTTTGGTACCCATAATCTCACCAAAACCAGGCAGGAATTATTATTTTATCAGTTCTGAATTTCAAATTTTGTCCCTCTTCTCTCATCTGGGATTCCAGAGCATTCAGCTACTTATTTTTTCCATGAAATACTCAGAACAACTGCATCAGGGTCTATGTTCCAACCCTAGCAAAGATATTAGGGGGGAGGNGGGGGGGGAGAAGAGGGGGGAAATCCCATTATACATAAACAACTCCTTCCATAATGGAGAAAAAAGTTTATATATTTATATATTTGACCCTATGGAAGATACTAATATACCCCAAAAATGTTAGTTAAGATGTATTCTAAAGGGCAGATGACTGAAACAGGTGCACCTGAGAAGAGCAAATTGTACCCATTCATGTAATTATTATTATGATAAAATCAACATTACAGTGGAAAATTATCAAAAATTCATGTGCTGTGTTGAGAAAGGGAGGAGAGAAGAAGGCACGCAAATAAATATCCTGATGCAGAATACATTTTTTCTGCCTCCAGATCCTACCAGGCAAAAACAAGGGTATGCAAGTGGAGGTGTCTAGCTTTTCTGGGGGAAAAAAACAAAAACAGTATGGGGAGGAATCATTTCTCACATTTTCAAATTCTAATATTTTATGGTCCTATGTTAGTGACTCTGAGTTCTCTGTGCACTGTTTTTGCATTATATGATTCTCTGGGTTTTTTCAATATGTGCACTGTATATTATTAAGAGTCTGATTTGACTTTGTAGTCCAGTTTAAAACTGGAGGGAACATTTCCTGGGGAAAAAATTAGGAATTATTCTCATCTTTAATTTCTACATCTTTATAAAAAACTGAAAACATGCTATAGAACTTTTACTCCATGGCAGGAAAATCTAAGTTACTGTGTTCTCATCAAATTTATCTATATTTTTAAACAGTAAAAGAAAAAACTCTGTGAGGCTAGATATTATGTACATGCTGAAACAGATGTCAGCAACTATTGTAAAAGCATTTTTCTACCTCTTAGAGATACAAAACAGAGCTAATTTTTCAAGACTGAAAGATCTTAATAGTATCTATAGCAGCAGTAAAAGCAATGGCTTCTGATAGCATCAGCCAGAGCAGATATAGTGGTAGTGTCAGTGAATGTTAAATAATAACTCACAGTAATTTACAATAAACTAGACGTAACTGCAATCTAAAACTTATATGAAGGAAAGAAAAAGATCCCTTCTCAATGCATCCTTGACATATTGAACCACAAAATAAAATAAAAGTACCTGTTGTCTTACTTCCATGCATAGACATCTAATTATGTGCATACAAGTAGATATCAGTTCTAAGATACTGGGCTTATTTCAGGATATGATGTGAAGATCCTTTTCAGGCACTTAACTATCATTTCTGTTTCTCCAAGTGTTCCTACTGAACATTATTACTATTATAACTTGTTAAGGAGTTTTTAAAAATTCCCAAGTTTATATATTCTTCAAGCATGGGATTTTTAATATATCTGGTTTTGAGCCTTTTAATCATGCAGTTATTATCTGAGTACATTTAGTCACTGTGCATTAAAGAAAAAAATATCTTTTCTGCGTTAATTTAAATATATGTCAATGATTCAACTTCAGCTGAATCTTCAGTGCTGCATTTCCTCTGTATCTTTCATGACATTACAGATGTGTAGTCTCAATTTGTTTGTTTGCTTATTTTTAACAAGTTTTATTAACAGAAAAAGGATGTATCATAATGAGCACATGAAGTGCTGTATCTAACATAAGCTATAGCTTTTCACAATTTGAGTACAATGTTCCCTGGGGCATCCCTTGATTAATACCAAAACCTTCAGACAGGAAGGCCTAGATTGATCCCTTTTTCCTCTCATGCTTACCATAAGAACCTGATTCATTTCCAAATGGCTTACCCCTAACTAGTTTTACATTTTACTAAGGCTATTGTTGTTGCCCATATCACTCATTTGTCCTAACGCAGATGACACAGATGATGTTCTGAAGGCTACAGTTTAAACATCACCCTGGTCTTCCTCAAGCCAGGATACAAACAGATGATCTTCATCCCTGACCTGGTCGCAAACAAGCACAGTCGTGGTGGCAGTGTCTGTATTAGACAACCTCAGATGACAAGAAGGCAGTCCTTTGTGCATATTGCTGGCTCTTATTTTCCAGCGGTGGTACAATTTCAGCTGATAGCTGTATGTAGGCATTTGACAGGACCAGTGAGAGAAATTAGTGAGGTAGGTCTCAACTGGCAAGAGATGTAATGGCAAAGATAAGCTTTCCCATAAAAACTCTTTGGAAGCCCATCCAGGGAGGGCTTCAGCTACTTCAAAGAATTTCAGGATAATAAAAGAAGGCCTCACAGAATAACAAGAACGTCAGCATGCCCTTTGCTAACAAGAGAGCACCCATGGGGATAGCTAACACTGCTCCCATTACCTGTCCCAGCCCAAAATGGGTTGTGCGTGGGCTAGGATTGTGCATTCAGTTATCTGAGTTGCACATAGTCTCTGATATAAGAGGTTTGAAACTGGCAGTACTGCTAAAACAGGGTATATCTTCCTACCCGTGGCAGATCCTGGGTAAACACCAAGTCACTGGCCTGGGCCAGCAGGGGTTGGATGTTTCATGGTGCTGCAAAAGCCCTGCAATGATGTAGTAAAAACACTTGGAAACTGGAGAAATAAAAAAGTCTTCAAGACTTATGGGGACTGAGTAAAGGATAGGCTTCTGCACTTTGGAAATAGCTCTGGATGACTTAAAAATTAACTGGGAAATCCCAAAAATTGTAGAGAATTTGTAATACACAATATAATTGACAGCTGGTGCAGCATTATATGCACTTTTACAGATTCCTTTAGTATTATCCTCATACAGCAAAATCATAAGGGCAAGAAAACACTGTTTTCATCACTGTTGATCCTTTCCATGATCTCAAAACACATTTTGCTTCTTGGAAACATAAGGCTTATTCCTAAAAGCTGAGATTGTGTTGCTGTGAGCTGGATAGGAAGCAAGTCAACACCTGGAGAGAACAGTAAATGAACCTTACCCCAGGGATTGTTCCATCTTTTAATTTTAGATGACAGTGTAGTAAGAGGGATAAATGGTGAAATGCTGTAGGATGTAGCCAGGAGCTAAGGCCACACAGGCTGGAAGAGTGAGGTCGTACAGAGCAGTTGAGAAATGAAAGTATCCCTTGGAGAGGTAATTTTAAGCACTGATCTTACATAATAGATGGAAAGAGAGTAGGTGGTGTAGTCATATGAGAGAAGAATGTAGTACCCAATAAAAAAAAAAGTACTCTTTTTTTTATTATCAAATACCTTTTTTATATTTTAGGTATAGCAATCAAGACCAGATCAGAATAATTTGGGGATGATGCTAGTTACCCACTTTGAAAGGAGCAGAATGATGTTTTAAGGGCTGTAAAGAAGACTCAGAAGGATCTGAGAGAGTTTCTCTGTTCTAACGCAAAGGCCCAAA
Source organism: Dromas ardeola (assembly GCA_013398915.1). Classification (NCBI taxonomy): domain Eukaryota; kingdom Metazoa; phylum Chordata; class Aves; order Charadriiformes; family Dromadidae; genus Dromas; species Dromas ardeola. The sequence continues at coordinate 97,506 of VYZM01004614.1, read as the reverse complement.
TCCCTGGGGGCCTACAGTATAAATTAAAACAGAGATGACCTTGCATACCCTTTGTGAACGCTTCACGCTTTCCTGCTAGCTGCATGTCCTACAAGATGCCTTGCCTTCAGCACCTTGTTCGTTCCATTCATTTAGACTTTCGCAAAGTCCATCTCAGTCGGCTTAAATTGGAGGTGTCCACATAAAGGGGTATGAACTCTAGAGGCTTAGATATGAGCATAGATTAGCTATGGGCAACAATTCTGAGAACTAAAAAAGGGAGCACTGCATCACCGGATGAGCTCTGAATGGAACAAAAGGATTAGCTTAAACACACGCTCAAAATAGAAAATAATTTTAGCAATGTTGTTCGACTAGGAGGCCTTTTTTTCTCAGAACTGATCTGCAAAGGAAAAACTACAGCAAACCAACTTATCTTCCATTGACCTCTCAGGGTTTAATTCTCTTTCAGTGCAAATTCTACAAACTAATTTAAGTATCTCAAACAATGAACTGGATGATTCGATACTGTCATGTTAACATGAGCATTGTGAATGTTGCCTTTTTTGTTGGAGAGCTTGCCAATTTACCTGACATTCGCATGCTGCCTAGCAGCCTGCCTGGCCTCTCAAGCAATGACTAAGTCTTTGGGGAAAGTTTAGAATTTCGAAGAGTGAAAGCGTAGTTTAACTGTGTGTATACTTTTCCTTTTTGGAAGGCATGTTGCAACCAAGACTGTAAAGGTCACATCCACTCCTTCCTTTTTTGTTAGTGGTGATTTGGGCAAGAAGACAGTCGTGTTTGTGGGGCAAATTACAGTCTGATGCGATACATGCAGCAGTTCAGAGCCCAGGATCAAAAAGGCTGCCCTCTGGGAGACTGGACTGACCATATTTCTCCTATAACATGCTGCTTCCTGGTACTTCTGCTTCATAAAAAGTCCCAGGCACATGCAATTAGGTAGGGCCTACTGAAGCTACTGTATTTATCCAAAGCAGTTATAGGACACCAGTCGCATGCTGCCAAAATTACGTACTGAACTCAACATCTGTTCATAGTTCTTATAACAGAAGGAGGTTAGGGAGTAAAATTTAATATACGAACAAAGGTCTTTGTCTCTCTCACACCCATTTTACCTTATTGTCTGTCTCCAGGAGATGTGCACATGTTCACAGCCTTATTTAAACTACTTATAAAGCCATCTTCCCTTTCTGGACTTTCAATAGCTGTCCAAATATGGTTAAAAACTCTTTAATCAAGCCCACTAAATTCCACAAGAGTATACCTAGCAGCAGATGTGCATGTTTGTTACCAGCACTTTATGTGAACACCTGTGTTACTCAAGTACCTGGCAGTTCACTCAGCCTTTAGAAAGAGGTGAGCACTATTTTCAGTGCCTCAGTACTTTTTTGGTAGCCTTTAGGATGAGAGCAGCTTTAAATGGACTAATGAGGGAACCAATTTTCCTGCAAAAGCCCAGAGCCTGTCAAACCAATGTTAAATTCTTAGAGACTAGACTTCACAGTTTCTGAATGCCGATCAGTTTTTAAAAAATCTCTCAAGTTTCATTGCAATCTTTATTTGCAATTGCCCTCTTAACTTAGGTCAGTTCAAAAGATGTCTGAGAAGCGATTCACTAGGACCCATTCAAATATGTTAGTTCAGAGAACTCCTGGAACTTGGGAAATAAATTCATCCTTTCCATTTTTCCCAGTAGAACTCAGTCCACCGTCACTTCTGGTCTAGATACAGTTTCCTCATTTGCTTTTATTCTTTGTAGCAGCAGGGAAGATTTTAAAGCTGAGCCATTTATAGCCATAACCCATTGAATTACTTTCTGGTGAAGGGGTTGAGAAAATCTTCCTTTGGAAGAACTAGTGACAGTGTGTACGTATTCCAAATCATAATGCATACACCAATAAGTTTCTGAGTTTAAAAATGCCTTCCTTTACTTGTGTAATGATGTCAGTGGGGTTTCAAATGAAATAAAACTTGGCACTTCTTCTCAAAAAGCCATATTTTGTTTTGCTAGATCTGCATAACTCAAAATTGCCTAAGCGAAAGTTTCTTGCACATAAGAGATGAATTTAGCTCAAGAAAGAAATTCTGTCTTAATTTAAATCCCTAAGGCAAACAGGTGTTAGTCTGTGCAGAATTTGGCCCTCTGTGTCCTTTTATTCTACCCCTACATTTATGTTCTCTCAGAAACAATTGGGGAATTTCACCATCCACTCAGAGATAAAATATGATCTGTCACTCTGAGACCAAGGCATGGATCTTCCAGCTCTGCCCAATGCCAGTTCTGATCAATGAAAGAAACAGAGAACAAATACAATGCCAAAAAGACACTTGAGAGCACCATATTCTCTTATTTAAATTTTTCAGTTTTGCCTAAGATATTAAGAAAACCATGGAAGTATTGCAAATTTATTTTTTTTAATCAGTGTTCAAGTATGCCTAGAAAAAAGCAATAGGGATTAAACACCCTATACCATTTATCATCCTGAGGTTATTATTTTTTGATCTCTAAGGTCTTAAGCAAGAGCCACTAATGTTTGTAATTACATCATCTATTCTAGAAGTTGCAAATAAACTTTTATTTGCATTTACCTTACTATGGTGAGTTAATGGTAATTTCAAGCTAGGTAAGTAATGACAATACATTCCTTGCTCCAGTATACGGAATATAAGTTAAGTTGTAGTACACAGGTACTACAACTCTCCAGCAGACCTGCTAGAGTATTTAAAGCATAATAGTTTGGGACATTTTGAAATTATGGGCTTTCTTTTGAAAGAATCAAGCGGAGATCTTAGTTCCAGACCGCACGAGTCTGAAGTGTCTTCTGGTGGACAGCAGTAACCACGGGGGCTCTCCGGCTGCCTCTGTGAAAAGATTGAGGGGACCAGAAGCTCAAACCCAAGGCTCACAGCCACCAATCATTATATTTGAAGAAGTGGGGAAAAAATAAATCTTACTTATTTTCTGTATTTTATTTCAAGATGACAGCAAAAGGATGTATGGTCTAAATGAATAGCCAAAACCCCCCAAAACAGCAACAACAAAAACCATTTACCTCCTTTTCATTGCTACATCATTAATGCACTATGTAGATATGAAGGAAGAGAAGGTATCCCTTGGAGAACATTTCATTTCCATTGTGAATTCAAGGGAATACACTCCAAGAATGTTCCTCAAATGCAGAGGAATGGGTGGGATCTGGTGGTAGCTGATGGGCCAGAGAATTGACTCTGTTACTGCCAGTGCCCAGCAGGAGACAATGATGTAGTGTCAATAAATCATGCTTAATTCCAACTCCTGAATAACAGTGAGCTCTGTTAACTACCTAGCTATTTTCTGATGGTCAGTAAAGCATATAAACAATATTTTAAAGTCTTTCGAAAGGGCTGAAGCATAAACAGCTTTAAGGTGGGCTTTCTGTTGAGCTGTGCTAGTTTACTTCTCCTACTGCAGATCTGAGCAAAGTACTTCAGTCTTTTGACACTTTTTTGTGTCAAAGAATTTTGAACAAATTTTGAAGAAAAAAATTTTGAAGAATTATTTTGCAAACCTAGCTTCTGTGAGTGCTCTTGTGTGACTGATATCTTAAGGCAGCACCATTCTAAAGGAAGGATTTCAAAGATATTTTCAGACCAACTTTTTGGAAGAGACTGCTTTATAGAGAATTTCATCAGTTTGAACCCATGTACAGGGATGTGACAGACACCCACACACACAGAGTGTACAGAGAGTAAGAGAAGCAAACACATGGGGCACTTTCTTTCTAGAGGTGACTGTGTAGTAGCTGTATTGTTCACAACATGCCAAGTTCAGGAGAAGATAGTCCAGCGGCGATACCAGTCATTGGTTAGGAAAACAGGTATATCAAAGACAAAACAGTCATTCCCTGGTCTTCTAAGAGCCTTCAGGAGAAGGATCTACCTGCTCCCCACATGCGGGCTTCATAATCCACAACCCTTTGTGCAACAAGATGAGGATTTGGCCCAATGTCTTTATAATTTTTATGAATCCACTATTTTCTCATTTACTGATCTATGCATGAGAAAGATCATAAAGAGGAGTTAACACATCATGTTGTTCTCAGCTGTTCCTCTCTGTCATTCCCCTCTATCTGGTGTTATAATACTGAGACTACATTTAGAGTGTAGGAGAGATGCATGGAAAAATGTCAGTGGGCAACTCTGAAATGTTTATTTTACACGTGTTGTTTTATCTTGTTTGGGAGGCTTTTTTGTTTGAAACAAAAGGGGAAAAAAGTATTATGAAGCTGAGACAAGTTTACAGATTGGGGAAGTGAATTATGCCTATATATGCCGGGAGTCAGTGGTAACCCTAATTTATGCATACACCTTGCATATTCTGGCCACAAAGCCAGCAGTTGTGTGTACAGGGCAAGTGGGAGGGAAGAGAGAGCAGGAGAATTTACTTAAGCCTCTTCTAAACTAAGAGGTAGGAATGCCTGTCTCCCATACATGAGAGGTCTGAGCATAGCTCTGTGTGCTGCCACTATGCTCTTACCGAAGAGCTGAAAACCAGAAACTGTTAGCAAAACTGCAAAGGTTGGCTTAGAGTAGTAGCAGAGCAAGAAGAAGGGAAATGGTGTGTACCTAGTGCAGGGCAAGAGCAACTCTGACTGAAGGATCACTGGCAGCTTCAACTAGGCCACCTTACCCAAAAGAAGACTCTGCTTCTGGCACCTGTCCATCCCAAACTGAAGTTCTAGCAGAGAAGGTGGGAAGCCACCAGGTGACTTATCAGCAGTGTCGCTAAAAAAGCAGAGGAACAGCGTGAACAACTGGACTTCAGCAAAAAAGTAGTTTGACACTGCATGTTACCCTGTCAATCTACCCTCATGATTATTTCCTTTTTCCTTTGATAAATTGTTGTTTGTGAAGTCAATTGAATCATGCATGTCAAGGGAAAACTAGCTCACTGAACAACAGAAAGTTTAATTTCATTTTCTTAGGGTTTTTTTTGTTTGTTTGTTTGTTTGTTTGTTTTTGATTGGTGGGATGGAGGCAGAGGCTCAAGCTGGTATTTCTTTAGTATTTCCTCAAATATAAACCCAGTCCTTATTGTGGCAAATCAAGTCTTATCAGAAGGGTTATAACTAAATGAAGAAAAGCTGCAAGGAGGAAAAAGTAGCCTGCATACTTTTCCTCCTTTTTGTCCCCAGTGCAAAGCAGAATAAAGTCACACCCCTACTCATCCTTCTCCGAAGTCCAGCTCAAAATACCAAACTCCACCACATTCCAGAGTTTGATAGAGAACAGTCATAAAACCAAAAATATGTTTAGAGAATAAGACCTGTCAGGGGAAATGCTATCATCCATCCTCCAGGGAGAGTCTTCTTTCCCTTGATTGAGCATGTCTGCATGTCTGTAATAAGACCCTGGCTGCAGAAGAGGGACACTGGTGCAGCTATTCTTAGAGATCAGCCAACAGGACTAACAAGCTGGTATGTCATTCCACATGGCTCAGGAGGAGTTTGGATGCTGAGCTTATCAGTTCTGACAGAGACTCTATGATCTGTGTCAATGTGAGGAGCATGCTGCTTGTATCTGAAGGCAAAGCAAAAGGAAAATGCAATGGTAGTTAACTGCTGCTCATAGCTGAGCTGAAGTCACAGACACTAAGCTGTACCTTCAACCAGAAGAACCCAGTCATGGTAGGAAACGGCTAAGCTGGTGTCTACAGAAAGCTATTTAAATTTCAGGACACATTGCCTTCTTAGCTATGGTACACTGTGTTTTATGGAAAAGCAGGCAATAAACAACTCGGAGACTGCACTTAAAATACATGGTGGTTGTTATTAGGGCTAACCTAAGACTAACCTTGAGAGTCCCCTGTTGTTTTGTATCAAAACGACGTAATTCCTAGCAGAAGCAGTTACAGAGCCTTTGGCTAAGTAATGAGCAGTCACTATTTCTGGATGACTACTTGCTACCTAATAGAAATGTCAGCATACTGGATATTTATTTGCTGAGCAAATCACTGTCATAAAGGGTTACCTGATCCAGTTGTAAGTTAACAGTTCAAGCACAGAATGAAAACAAGTATCACCATTGACACCCAGGTGATTGTAGTTACATTGCAGCTACTCAGGTTTCATATTTGCTAGAAAAGCATTAATATTTCATCTTCCTTTGTCCTGACTCATCTGTGACAGAAAATTTGGGAAAAGGATTCATACTTAGAGAACAGAAGGTGACAACTCTTGATGGCAAGCATGATCTATTCATCTTGCAAACCCTACAGTGAAAACTGTCTTGCAGTATCTGTACTTTTCAAATCAATAGGACAACTTACTAGTAAGATGGAAAGGGCTGAGACTTATCTATATTAAGCTGAACAATGCTGCACCAAACAGTGGGACATCCTCCATTAAAGGCAAACTGGAGAACGTTTGCACAGGCAACCATGAGTAAGACTATGTAGAAACTGTAAATGTTTGGCCATGCATTTCATCTAGCAGTTACACAGGCTGTTGAGCGATGCTGAGACTGCTTCAAGTACTTCTTTGATTATTTAAAAATAAGATTTTTTTTTAAAATGAAGACAATTAGGGCTTTCTTCATAGATACTGACTTGCTAAACTCATCTGGGCGGGCTAACTGCTGCGAGAAGCAGTATTATCCTCTCTACATTGAGTCTGCATCAGGCCTCAGGCTTTATTTACAACTTCTTTTGCATGCTGACTGGCTTATTCTATATGGCTTATTCTTTATGGTCTCTTCCTCTTTTGCCTTGTGCATAATTGTCCGTGTAGCATTATGCACAATCCTTTCTTGGTACCTTAGTGAGTGATACCTCACTCTCTGATTAGGTGCTGAGTGATACTACACTCTCTGAATCAAATATATACTCTCTTGACTTTGCCATGCCCAGGTCCTCAAGATCAGAATATGTCGTGCTCCACAGCTGAGGCCTTTCACTTGGGTGGATTGTCTGAACTCAACACGGATGATTTTGCCTTCTGTTCATTCAGGCTCAAATGCCTAAGGATATAACCAGCTCATTGGTTAAACAGCTTCCTACATCACAGCAGTACATGGCTCAAACCACTTCAAGGGATGAGAGGAGTACTTATTTGAATAATTTTGCACAGTGATGGAAATATCTCAGGATTTGTTATGAACGGTATCAAGTGTTTTCCAGTTGGCGACACAGTTGATAGCACAGCTGAGTTTTGTAATACTTCATAGTTCTTTTGTAAAGAGTTGTAACACACTTAATCTGACTAAAAAACAACCAACTTAAAATGGTCTGGATCCTGTAACATACTCTTAGTAGCTGTCAGTGTCTGGCCAATGCTTGGAGATCACCAAAACAGGGGAGTTTCCAGGGAGTCAGATCTGTTTTACAGCAGCAGGTTTAAGAGATGAAGAGCATGTCTTCCCTAGCTGTACAGATAACTCCACAAGACATAGGAAAACCCTCAAGCAGCTATTACAGCTGTCCAGTTCAGTAACTGAATTCTGAACCACATCAGTCATCCACTTCTGATCCTAGACGTGATACTACCCAGCAATAAATGTAGCCTGTCATTTTATTTATTATAAATTCTGCAGGCTTAACAGAAAATAAAAGGGTTCTTCTCAGATAGGTACATCTGCTCTGTGTTTTATCTTCTTTTGCTACTCTCTTTAAAGACACAGTACACAGAAAAACAGTATTTACTGACAGAAGTTGAAAATTTCTTTGCTGATATCTGTGGCCTCATGTTAATCTATCATAGTTAAAAAACTGTCCCTTTTTCCCCAATTCCACTTTACAGGTTAAGGCCAACCGCAATAATTTCATTGATTTGAAGACCACAATTTGGATTCATCAGTTATTAGCTTCTGCACAAACTCTTTTCTGATGCATTATATTGCAAAGGAGATGAACCAGAGTAGCAGATGAACCAGAGATGAACTACAGTAGTAGTTTTGTGAAGACAGACAGTAAATCTTGGTGTTGCAGAAAGTGGCACTAGTGGATAGAAGACAGCTGAACAAATTGCAAAATCCAATTTGGTTTTTGTGGACTATCTGTCCTCTCCAGTCTTACGATGGTCTTTTACCGTGATTCCCATGATCTGTGTTAAGGAGACAGGATAGTTGTACCTACAAGTCTTCCTGTAGAGCAGACAACAATTCACTAGCAAAGGCAGAAAGACAGGATGACTTAACCCTCAGAGATTTTATTTTTTTTACTCCCTTGAACTTTTAGTCCTTAGAACCAGAGAAAGACCACAGAAAGAATTATGGCACTAGAAACTAAGGAAAGAGCAAGCAAGAGAAACATAAGGAGCATATGGGACTGATCTGTAGGCTAGACATGGTCAAAAGAAGAAACCGCCTACAGAATACAAAGGAGAGGAAGGAGAGAGAAGGAGAGAAGCAGGGGCAAAGAGAGAGAAAAATGTTGTAGTTTGAGGAGAAGCCCTGAAATGCAAAAAGAGAATTCTACTTGCCCTGGAGGACTCATTAAAATGTTATAAACTGATGAGGAAGCTGAGAAATTATTAGGACATTATTATTTTTTCCAGTTCTATAAATCTGTTGTGTTTGCTACTCTGAAAATAATTGAATTTAGAACTCTCTGCAATTCTTATTGCTTGTCTGCTTTCTCCATAACATATCTGAAGACACAAATGTAACCTCCAAGCACCCAAATGGGTTAGAGAGATGGAAAAAAGTGAGAAATGAGAAAAAACATAATTTTATCTTGAAGGCTTAAGAAATCTTGGTGTATGAAATGCCAGTTCCATGCAAAAGTGATAGCCAGAGAGGACTTGTACCAGGGTGGATGAAGTAAGAGATTGAATGGTTGCCTTTTCCAAACACAAGAAGTTCAAGCATGCATGTCCAGCATGATGGCACTCAAGCAGTTTATCACTGTCAGCTGAAGAGATCTCTCCCAGGACTGTACGACAGAATCATCTGCATTAGGAACAACATTGTCAGCAAGTCAAGCAAGGTGATCCTTCCTGTCTGCTCAGCACTGGTGAGGCCATGTCTGGACTATTGCATCCAGCTCTGGGCTTCTCAGTACAAAAAAGATATGGACTTACTGTAGCAAGTCCAGAAAATGGTAGCAATGGTTATGGGACTGGAGGAAAAGCTGAGAGAGCTGGGATGTTTAGCCTAGAGAAGAGAAGGCTCAGGGGAGATCTTACCAAAAGTAGAAATACCTGATCAGAGGGTTGAAAAGGGAGCCAGGCTGTTCTCATTATTTCCCAGGGACAGGACAAGAGGCAATGGGAATGAACTGAAACACATTAAATTCCATCTGAACACCAGGATACCCTTTTTTACTGTGAGGATGACCAAGCATGGCACGGGTTTCCTAGAAAGGCTGTAGAGTCTCCATCCACGAGATACTCAAAATCCAACTGGACTTGGTCCTGGGGAATTTGTTCCAGCTAACCCACTTGAGCACACAGGTGGGACAAGAAGATCTCAAGAAGTCCCTCCCAACCTCACCGATTCTGTGGTTCTGTGACCTTGTGGCCTGTATATATTATTTCTTACAGATGAGGTATAAAACTTAATTCCCAGCCATATGAAGATTTTGTAGGACAATGGCATTTGCCCAAAGCATCCTTGCAGCACTGACTACCTAGAGGCATTAAGGTATGCACACCTAGCATGATCAGCTGGGAGTAGCAACGTATCCAGCTCTTGCCAGCTGAATGAGCCTGTTGAGAGAGTAATAGAAAGGTACGTCTCGGGCAGCTTGTTCTCAGCTGCGCTGCCCTTTGGTACTTGGGGCTCAAACTAAGTGATTTACTGCCCAGTGATAACCATTGTCCAGAAGTTAGACCTACAAAAATTAATAAATGCTTTACAATGTTGCAAGTTTATTTATTCCCTGTCATGAATACCTATCTTTACTACCCAAAACAATCAATTCCACAAGGTGAGTATGTTGCTGAGTTATAGCTGTCTCAAACATGTGTGTTTTGAGAGAAACACATAAAAGATTTGATTCAGAGCCTTCAATATTGAAGACATTAAATTAGTAGGACAGCAGCGTTGGTTGTTGTTGTTAATTATGAATTAATTATGAGTGGATAATTACAACTGAACTCTACATTCTTTGTGTTGGTTTTGTACCGAGCAGCATGACTAAGCTAAGGCCATTGGGATGCCTTTGCTGTCTTACAAACACATTTTGACATCAGGAATATGGAACCACGTGCTCCACTTAGCTGCTGTACACACACCGCTCCCACTGGGGAAGATGGTCATTCTGCCTCTGTCCTATCCAAGGGCAAGAGCCCACCTCTGTGCGGAGGCCAGCGCAGGGATAAAGGAAGAAGAAAGAAGTGGGATAACATGTCATGGTGCAGTCCTCATCACCAGAGGGAAAGAAAGATAGCACACAACACTGGCTACTTTCCTCAAAAAGAAAATGTTGTGGCAATGCTTTCCCTCACCCCTGTGCATGGATTTCCTAGACCAGAGTTACTCCTCCTTTGGACTATTCCAAATCTGTAGCTATCCAACAGAGTAATAATGACAGTGACCTGCTGCTAAAACACTAATGCAGTTTACGAGGCAAATCTGTACCTTTCTCCTCGTTTAGCAGGGTGGAAATGGGGGCAGAGGAACTTGCCCAAGGTTCTCCAATATGCCAAGGGGTGGTGATAGAAACAGAAGCTACTTTGTCTGAACCCCAGCATCATGTTCTCTCTATGGCACCTCAGTCAGGATCCCTTCATATTTAAGAGAGATGTGCAAGCAGGAAACTCAAGAAACTGAAAATAGTTATTAAAAAAAAAAAAATGTAGTAGCAGCAGAAGAAACTCATCTCTTCTACAAAGTCGATAACCAAGCTATTATTTCAGGTAAGGGAGACAGTAGATGGCAGTGTCCCCCAATACTTCCTAGGGAGACACAGCTCTTACACTTAACATCCCTGCTACAGGACACAGACTCACACCCCAGCCAGTGACAGATGCTAGACAGGGCAGACTTCACTCCCCACTGAAATTTAAAAACAGGCAGTGTCTGGAAGAGTAGTGCTCTGCAGCCCCTTAGGTCATTTCTCCCTAGGAAAGCCTTGTAGCTCACTTTTCCTGTCTTGCAAGTTAACCTACTATAAATGACATCTGACAGATGACAGTAGAAGATGATGACCATTTCTGGACTGAAGGAAACACTGGTCAGTCAGCTCATCAAGTATGTTCCATAGTAACAAATTATGACAGCTTTCCATTTTCTAAAATCCTGACATCTGGCCTTCAGACATAAGGTATTAAAAAGCCAGGAAAAGGGTCCTAGGGCAGAACAGAGATCTGGCTTCAAATTACGTGCTTCTGCTGGCTTCCTGTGTCAAAATGAACAAGTCACTATGTCTCTGCATTCTGGTTCCTGCTGCAATGCAGAAATATCTGTTTTGTGATATATACCAAACATCTAAAAAAATTCTGCTTTCCCAATCAATTCAGAATAACTCCAATGACTCAAAGAATCATATTTCTGTGGCAGATATCTAAATATCTGCTGAAGTCTCCTCACAGGAAATTGTCAAGTTTATTCCATTAACATTTGTAAGACAACCACCATATAAAAACCCTAAAAGAAACCTAGACCTGAGATAAAGAAAACAAATACAGAAGGAAGCACCATTTTGTAATGGTTTTCTCAACAACAGGTCAAAACTGTGGGGCAGATACCTTTCAGATTTCTCTGAAAGAAGAGGAGTGCAACAAATGGACTCAATGGAAAGGTCAAGAATTAAAACATCTACGCTTTCAGTGCTGCTGGCTATTCTGTTCCCTTGTAAAAATCAACATAGCTCTGTCAACCACAATATTGGCATATACAAGCTGGGCATCTGACCTCTTCTCTGAGCTTTGGTATTATCTTGGACTCTAAAGACCATTATTAGAGTGCTTTGCAGCGAAACAACTGCTGCAGTGCACAGTGATGTGAACTTTTAACACCTACAATGAGACTAGAGCAGGGCATAAACCTTGCAACTGGCCTTCGGTGCAGGGACAAAGAATAATGGCAAACTAAGCCAACCCGACAGGAGATGCTACCAGCATTTAAAATTAGCCTTAATGAGTCATCCAGACATGTGCTAAAGAGGAGATCCCAAACCATCCACATTCTTAGCCTCCTTCCTCTAAAGCTCCAAAGTGATACAAAACCTTTAATTACAGCATGCTAGTGATCTGATTTTATTACACAAAAAGAGATACAATATGACAATTTTAAACATACTCAGAAAATACTGTGATGTATCCCATGGTAGTGAAGGACAGTGCATGGTTGAACAGGAACAAGGGGAAGCAGGAACAGATTTATAAATCAATGTTGATCACTAGGTAATTGCAAAGCTCCTTCTGTTTCCAGCACGTTGAGGGAAAATTGCCCTGCAGAGTTACAACAGCACAAGATGAGGAATTTGAAGACTTCCACAGGCAGGGTGGGGGAAGAGTCTCCTGCAGAAACTGCCGAACTGCCAAACTTATAGCTAAAGCCGGTTGGCGGGCCACCTCACATGATGAATCTTACAGTTTTGTTTTCAATGGCCCAGTCAGTGATGCTATCATTGTTGTGGGGAGAGGGGAGAGAAAAGAAAGTAAGGGCCAGGCAGCTGCACCTGAAGCTCCCTCACATGATGATTTTAGAGTTCCTGCATGGTCTGGATTGATTCTTCAACTCTTTCAAAAAGTCAGGAAGATGGATTTCCCTTTGTGCTCACAAAGATTGGTTTCTATGACCTTTGCCAAATACATTCGCTCAATCATATGTGGGCATCTCACTTACATTTTGGGGAATGAAAGGTTTGCCTGGTTTGTGTGTCCAGAGCTAGAAGTTTCATGGACTAAGCAACCACCCAGTAAGAATCACTGAAGGACATAAAAAGGATTGTTCAATTAGTTAGGAAGAAAAATAAGTATACCTGTACATTAATCCCTAATTTTAGGAGTATGTGTGGTACGCAGGTACCTTTAGAAAAGGCACTTTGCCACAGACTGAACAAGGTATGAAGGGGAGAAGAAAGGTGTGTCATCAGAGAAACTTGACAAAAGAAGGGGCTTATTGACTACATTACCTTTGCTTAATGCTTCTACATCTTTAAAGGCATTATATTATAGATATCCTACATCTCAAGTCATTCTTCTTTCTTACAATCCCAATACTATATATGAAGCCAAGAAGGCCTTTAAATGCTTTGTTTAGTTAAAAGCTGTCCAGGCCAGCCACTACTGTTTCTTTGCACCGCTCAGGCACGCTGCAGTACACTGCTCCTTCTGGACCCTGATACTTAGATCCTGAAATGTCCTGAATATACATTCTGCTGTTGTGATTTTAGCACCAACTTAGTGAAAGAATAAGCTTTTCTCAATGGCCTCATCAGAAGTATCCCAGGAACGTGCTGGCAGGTGTTCAGCATTGCAGACCTTGCTTAACTCATCAAGATGAATTGCCAAGTAATGGCTTGTGCTGAGGTTCATAAGTTGTTTCTCTTGGCATTTTCAGCTATGCCACTGGTGACACTTAAGACAGAAAAATGGTTCAAAGTGAGATTACTGACAGGTGTTGACCAGGGATTTGAATAACAGAATTTACAAACTTCTCAGAGTCCTCAGTTTCCTTTTAAAAAAGCAAGCCTCGGGTTCATCTTGATGTTACAGAAGCCAAACAGTGACTTTGAAGACTTTATGAAATTGATAGGCAGTCTCTCTCTCTGAACACAGGCCATAGGGTGAAGCTTTGAATCGACCACTGCTACAAATCTTTACTTTCTAGATGTGTCCATGTTTTCTTTTTCTCTCTGAGCTATCAGGAGAACACCTCATCACAGCCTACTCTCCTAACCAATCTGTCCTTCCAAGTCACCCTTCAGCCAGTGTCAAGTGCTGGCAGAATAAGAGCAGCACATACAATGTGACCACTCGAGGCTCAGCTGTGCCCTCAAGCTTTGGTGTTTGTATCCAGCATACCTTGCCATCAGATTCAGTGTCACATTTTGTCCTAGTCTGTGTGCAGGCATGCTTGTGTTTCATGTCACATATAATAAAGGATAATTTTAAGAAGGCTTGTCCTGTTGTGTAACAGTTCCCATAGACACACAGGTAATAGAAGCTCTTGCTGCCGCCTTTCACAAAAATCTGTATTGAACAGCGCTATGCCAATAATTGATTAATTTTTTTTTAGTTCAGCAATCTAAGGAAAAGCAAACAAAAAGAGAGAAGTTATATTCGTATTAACCAGGATATAAATTTTTTCTTCTTTAATTTCCCTGCTTCATTCAACAACAGAAGTAACTATCACACTTCTTTCCCCAAAATGATGATGCCCTAAAAGAACATACCTCTACAGGTGTTACATTTTTCAGCCATACTTTAAAGAACAACTGTATTTTTTGTTTCTCTGCATGATGTTCCAGAAGATCCTGAAGACTGCAAACCATAATTTCAAAGAAACATTCCTCAAAATCCATGAACAAAAAAATTAATTAACTAGATGATCTAATACTATGGCATCTTTCATCTCATTTTTTGGTTCTAATGGCATCCAATGTTGGTTCTGCTCTTTTACAAGTCTTTTAAGAATCTAGTTCAAACGCATGTTGAGAAAAATATCTTGGCCTTTTTTCCATCTTTTTTTTTCTATTTTTCAAACAAATCTTTCAGCCTTAATCAGCAAACTGAGCTGTTTTAATACAAGAACAGTGATTATTGTCCACAGCACATAAGATTCCAAAGACACCCCCCCCAAGAAATCGTGGTCTCACTTTCTATATGTTATAGTAAAGCTACTGGAAGAGGCTGCCATCCTAGCCAAAGAGTGCACAGCCCTCACAGGCAGGAGAGCGTAGGACTGGAGAATGAGAACAGTATGAGAGGGATAGTTAGAAGACTTTCTGCTAGCTCCTATTATGAGTGTATTCCACTAAGAGTGAAATGCATATGAACACATTTATAATGTATTTTTACTGGACAACCCCCTGCCTGAAGTAGCAGCGTGCATTACTTCAGCAACAGCTGTGGGACTGTGCGTTGCAGAAGGACTTAGAGACCTCATTGTCATACCCAGCTGACCTCTGACTATCAACAGTTTACAGCCTACTCCTTGCAAAAAATCATGTACCCCACTACACAGGTCACAGCAGTACAAACCCTGACAGGATTACCCTCCTGCAAGATTTTCCTAGTCATTTAGAAATCTCAAGAAATGTAAGTGTTCTATTCCAGAGAACCTACTAAAACTATATTAAGATAAAGTTACAGACGGGATCCTCATGGTGTAAAATACTCACCCACGCCCATCTTTAAGAGGAACAGCTTCTTTCAATCCTGGCAATGCCCTGGCTTTGGGTGTTTCAGATCATGAATTTTAGCTTGATGGCTAGCCTATTAATTTACGTTAAATGAAATCAAAGCTAAAGCTCAAAAAAATAAAAATTGTGATGAAGTTAATCTTTTCATTTTTTCCTTTTTGTTTGATAACCAGTATATTCTGTTGAATAACCAGTGTATTTCCTAATATAGCTGCACGGAGTTTCACAATAGCATTCATTCATTTAAAAAAAAAAGGACAGAGTCAAAGCTCTACTGTCTTACATCATTTTCAATGAATGCTTTAGAGTGAAATGGCAATCATGAGACCTCCAGCCTACACAAGGAGGAAGTGGTTTTGCAGGCTTGCCAGATTAAAGAGTGACATCACATTATCTTCGTCAATGCTGATTCCAGTTCTTCGATAATCAGGCAAACATGGAAAGTGCTGTTCTCGTATCACATGGTCGGACATCACTTTCCACTCATTAGTGGAGTTAGCAGTGCTTGCCTCAGCAGAAGCCCTGCATCCTCTACTGTAGGAAACTTTCAAAAGCTGAGAAAATGTGGCAGAAAGCACAACCATCTCTACTCTCGGGCTGATTTATTCAAGATGCACATTCCAAAGCCACTTGCTATTTGTTTATGTGACAAAACAGAGAAAATTTAAACCCTGCCCTTGCACAGAAGAGAGTGTTACGTGCCATCACTTTCAATCCTAAACCGACCAGCAACAACTTTTGCAATTTTGTAACCAAGAATTCAAGCGGTGCACCATTAATTCTTTGATGACTTTTTTTTTTCATCAGAGTGCCAGTAACTCCCAGACTCTTACTGTCCTGTAAGTTTCCCTCATTGAAACTTTGCTGAAATGAAACTTTGCTGAAATGCTTGGGTTCATAGCAGACATTTCAGAGAGATATCCAAGGTGACAAACTACACAATGTATCATTTCTGTTAACAGAAATTTGGGCTTCACCTGCAGCCCTTTCGAAGTGAAGAGGCAAGAATGTCATTCTATATACACCTATACATAGGTCTAACATATTACACAGAACAGCCAATATGTGCTCCTGATCTGCCTGGAGAGGAAATTTTCTGACTGTCACGTATAGCCTCAAAATTAAATTCATTACTGTCCCTGAGCTGAGACTTAATGCTCCTTCCCCACATAGGACACTGCGTAGAGATGCATAATGTTTATTAAACACATCTCAGTGCATTTTCCACATAACTCCAAAAAAAATGCCAAATCTTTTACAGAATAGATGTGGTCCATTCCCCAGGGATATTGTGCCATTCAAGGCACCCTTATCTCACATGTCTTCCACCTCTCATATGAGTAAATGTTCCACAGCAGAAACACGCAGAGCACCAGCACAACTGACGCTAGCACAAGGCTCTCTACAGAAACCCAGGGTATTCATCCAGAACAGTACTAGAGGGCAGCCAAGGTGAAGATGAGGCAGCAGGCTTCTCTTTTCAGTTCCCTTGTGGACTTTTTCTTTATTTGTTTCTACTCTTCAGTCTGGAAGGCTGGAAACAGAATTCCTTTACTGTGCATCTGGACTGAGAGAAAAGGACAGGCCTGGAGATAGTAAAGGGAAAGTCTTCCGCTGAGACTGGGCTTTCAAAGAGCATTAGGCTATAATGCCATTCCATCAACCCAAAACTAAGGACTCCCATTTTTTGCAGATTTATGTTTGCCCGATTTTGGCATCCAATTAGGCAAAATATTCAGATGAAGCTTTTCATATGGTCAAGGCTTTTATAAGGTTCCTCTCTTTGTCTTTCTGGTGTCCAGAAGGAGACCAGTTTACCAAAGTCAGCCCCTCAGTAAGGGCACAGGTAAGCTTGTTCTGTTTTAGGCTTCCACAGGAAACACATCTCTGAGACCTCAACATTTTGGTTGCATAAGAAGCTACTGAAGGAGCAAAGGGGATGGAGAAAAGGGGTGGAGAAAGGGGGCAAGCACACTGTACAACTGCACAACCAGAATTTCCTTAAGAAACCAAACTAAAGCACTGGTAAAGTAGAAGCCCTGCAGAGATTCATACAGAGGGTATGAACGTGCCTACACTGAGCACAGAGCACACACACAACTTTATATAAGCAGCCCCAGCACAAGTTGCAGTGTTGTGCAACTCACACCTGGGCAGAGCATCCCAGCTATGACCCACTGACTATGGGACAAATGAGAAATGACAAGACTCTGGGATGGTTAATCTTCTCAACCTCCTGAGTGTCATACCAAAATCTTTAAGTGACCAAGACATTTAAAATATACAATAAAAAGCCATGGGAATGGGGGGCTGTATGATCAATCAGAGGTGGCAACTAATTCCCTGAAGTCTCAGTCATATTCTGTTATGGGCTGAGGCTGGCCTGGGTAAGTAGCTATATCTCAAGACAACTCACCCAATGCCATCTAAGCACCACCTGCTGTTCTGCTTCCTCCTACAGCAGCGCACTCATCTGAGCACATCCCATACCATCGCAAGGGTGCTGTTGGACTGACAGGAGCCTACCATGCTCCCTCATTTAAATTGTTCAAAAGACATCTGCAATTGCTCACCCATGCACTGGTTCCAGGCCTGAAACATTTCCACTTTGTATCAAAAGTTTCCTTGATTACTAGAAGACAGCAAAACAAGCAAGCAAACAAACACTAAAGTGTTCAGTATTACTTTTACAACAGCAGGATTAAAAACCTCATTTGGCTCAGCTAATCTGAACTCAGTTTATCCTCACTGTTTAATCTCTGTTAAGATTAGAGGTGAAAGACACCAAATCTTATCAGAGTAGAAGCAAGTTGTTCCCTGAAGTAAAGTAAGTTCCCTTTTTCATTTGCTCAGCTACGTCATAGGTGGTAGAGAAGGAAATCTCCCAAGCCTGTCAGGCCCAAAAGTGGTATCACACGACAACGCCCACAAGGTTAAATAAACACTACTCTGATAAACCTCAGTCAAACAAAGGAAAGAATTACTGCTTCCTTTTTGAACTGGAAGTCCCAATCAAGATTATAATCCCCAGACACTATGCCCCAAAAATAAAAATTAAAATAAAAAAATACACAAGTATACATTGAAAAAAATCAGCCAAGAAAGTCTGACATTGGTATTATTATGCACACACTTTCATAGTTCATCTGAACTGAAGGACTCTACAAATAAGTGCATCTCCCCAGGAGTTTTCATCATAAGAATGAAATTTCTCAGCTATTAAGAGGCAACAAACACTAAATCATTTATATCATGAAACCTGGATAACAAGCAGCAAGTTCAGAAGAGTGTGCCTTGTAGCAGAAATTCACTTCCTCAAAATAGTGACATTTGCACTGAATTTATAAAAATCCGTTTTAGCCACTTCTCTTAATCTAGAGTCTTGGGTTCACAATAGATGAAAATTCTGTGACCACAGATATTTCCTAACTGAAAAGGAATCGGGAAGTGATGCCAGCTTCTTCTGTCATTCAAAGGTTTTGGCTAATAAGCGTCACTTTAGATCCATTTGAAAAAAAAATTCACTTGTAATCACAGGATGTTTAGTTATTGCTGTTGTTAAGATTAGTAATTTGCAATCTAAAGGTCCAACAGGAACACTAGGCCATCATGCTAACACACAATGCATACTACTGTCTTAAGTAAATTATTTTCTAGAAAATTTAGTTTTAACCAGCAATTCAGGCAGGTTATTAGTTGGGGAAAGAATGGGCTGTGGACTTTAAGGAGAGGTGATAAGACTAGGCACTTACTTACATTAGCCAGTTTTGCACATCCTAGGCCTGAAAGCAACTCACCGTGTGGGAGGATGATCCATAGTCTATGCCCTGTGGTGGCACATCAGGACAGGGTAGACACCAGGTATACGCTCTTTTTGTATTACCGATCTTATAAATGCAACGTGTGTCATCTCTATCTGTTCTCTCCTAAAATCCCAAAGTTTAAAAGGCATGTAAGTTGTCAGGCAGCTTTATTTAAACATGAAGAGAAAAAAAGCATTGTAAAGTAAAACAAAAATATCACAGGGAAAAGTCTATCTTATTTTCCTAAGGGTGTGTGAGCATTACTCTAGATAGACGCCTTTTGGAATAATTACAGCACACAATGGCAAACGGTTTCTTGAGGGTGCCTTTTGTTTGTCCCAGCTGATCTCCTTTTCTCTGACCCTGCCAGTGTCAGAGCCTTTAGGTAGCAGGCATTTTTTATCATCCCTCCCCCTTGCCTCTCTAGTGCCATTCAGTTACATTTTTCAGGTTGCTTTGATCTTCTCCCATGTGACTTTTCCCTCCAGGGTATTTCCACTGTGCTTTCTCAGAGGAGGAGATGACAGTCTCATGAAGCATAAGCTGCATGTTCCCCAAAGCCAGGAAACTATTCATGGTTTCGCATGAATGGGCCTGGGCCTTCTTTCTCCTTTATTGTTTGAACAGAATTAGAAGGTTCCTTTGAAGGTGTAGCCACACAATAGCTGTCTTCCAAGCCTTTGCATGATCTTATTTCCAAATAACACTCTTTTCACTCATCCACATCTCTCAGCACCAGATGTTCTTCCATTTAGTAAAAAACTGTGCAACTGCACGTTAATTATCCTAGCCAGGGGACAGAGGATCAGGTGGATCTGCCTTTGCACACACCAGCTTCATATGTTTCCTGTGCATTTTATTCTGGTCCTCCTCAGTGTCTTTGCTATGGATGCAAGTTGAATGAAACCTAGTGTGTTTTTAGAAATTACTCTGGACTCTTATTCTGCTGTCCTTGCTACAGGAGTATCAAGTGTTTTAAGGATGCAATCTTGCACCACAGTGCACAGGAGAGGTGTTAACTACACCGATCCAGTGCAGTTCTTCTAGGCACTGACTTCACAGAAATCCAGTTAATTCAGTGGACGCTTGACCATTCCAACTTTGCATCAGTTATTTTTGCTAAAAGTAGTTTTGCAGAGTAGAGCAGAAATACCTATTACTCCCCACAGCAGCACATTTTCTTCAAGTTTAGGGATGGCTAGTGTTGAGCAATGAGACAGTACTTGACTCCTAGTTGTTCTCCTACACAGATACCCAGATTAAATCACAATGAAAGTTGTCTGAAAACTTGTTGACACTTCCCCCTTCCCTCAAAAGTCAACAAATACCATTTGACAAAAACAAAAGAAGGCTTCATAGAAACTGGTGTGTTTCAGGTCCGGGATGGATCTTCACAGAGAGAAAAACTCTCCAAATCACTTTAGGCTTCTTCCAGTAACCTCCATGTAATTCAAGAAGAGAAACAAAGAGAAAGGGTAGTAAAAAAAAAGCTAACGATAAACTGCTTCCAAATGGATACAAAATAAAATACCCGCACATATTAGAGATGACTGCTCATGATCAGAGTTATTTTTCCATAAAGCTACTCTCAAATCCATCAAAATGTTCATCCTTCAGCCTCTCTTACTATTCTTTTGTGTCATAAGAAAAGCCTCCACAGCATCATAACTGAAAAAAAAATACACCTCGTTCCATCTGAAAGCAGTCTGATCTTAGTGGGGAAACAGAAGTTGCTGGACCCTCTCATGTGAACTCTGATCTGTGCATCAGTCATTTTTCCTGTGGTGATCCAAGAACATCTGGGTACATAAAGTTTCTCTTTAGAGAGACAAGTTGCCTTTACTTCATACTTTACTCACAGACCTTTCTTTATCTATAGAGAAGTAGGTTTCGGCATATGCCAAATAACTGCTGCAGTTTTAGAAACAGAGCTTGAAGAAAGTAACATACAAGTCATTTGAGGAATATCTTAATCAGCTTGAAAAGACTCCCAATATTTCCAAACAGTAAGGCTGATTACAAAAAAAAAAAATGAGTCACCTAAATGTTCTAATTACCTAATGAAATGATGTTACAGAATTTTTCCACAATCTCTCAGTTGTTCCACAGTCTGTCATTCTCTACCACCTTACCTAAAACCGAACTTTAGAAATACCAGCTATAAATAAAACTCAGTAGCCTCTTCCTCTGGCTGCAATATGTTCATAGTGATTTTGTCAAACAGCACTATCCAGTTCATAGATCAAAAAAATCATAACCATGGTTTTAAGACCTAAAGAGATGGCAAACTGCATTAGGGGATGAATTCTATGAAGAGAGAAAGGACAACTTTTCTTTGTGGGGTTTCTCTTAAAAACAGAATAATTCACTTGCTCACATGTATATTCCCAGTTTGGGTAACTGATGCCGTACTGCAGACTGCACACAAGGGCAAATGTAAATCAGTACAACTTTATCAAATCTGAGTATCTAAAAATTACAAATAAAGGCCACAAAGCTCCTTGTATATTTAGAACAATCATGATGATTTTCTAAAATATTATCACCTTGGTCTACTAGTTTTTATGGTGATGCTACACTCACTAACAGCACATGTTTAAACTAGCTATTTGCTTTAAAAAATAGGTAAACAAATAAAGGGAAAGGTATAGAATCTGAACTAATCTGTAGGACCCATGAGCAGGAGCTTCGCAGTCTGACAGATGCCAAAGTTGTTAATATAATTTAATCACAAAGAGAGCCAGAGGTAAAAGACGTGGCAAGAAAAGCAGCTAAGGACAGAATAAATGACCTGCAAGTGTTCCTCTTGCTGAATTGAAAGTACCATCCATGGCAAGGTTTTCAGAGCACCCAGATGTCCTTTGACTTTTTTAGATTTGTGGGCGCTTGACACCTCTGAAAATCAGGCCAGTGAGAAAATGGGACTATCTCAGACTGTACAGACAAACAGAAATGTACCTACCTAGCCAGACCCAGCCTGAGGCAAAGGCCAGGAATTTGGTTGTCTGAGAATAGCAGGCTGCTGGGGCAGCCACGCACTCATCCAGGAATGATCTGGACAATCTGATTTTCCAAACACACATTCGGGTTAGAGTTAAAACCAAACTAGTAAAAATCTAGTCTACTGTGCTCCAAAAAAAAAAGTATGACCTACGTGTTCAGAGTGCATGGAAACAATAATGACAAGTCTCCAGTCCAGACGGATTCACCAAGGCCCAGTCCCACAACCTCCTCCAGAAAAGATGGGTACTGCCTGCACAGAGTTTTCACCTCTTGCCTTCACAGCCTGTCACTGCTGCAGGGGAGAAATCAGGTTTTTGTGATGCAGTGATTACATTAAGTTATACAGTCTTGGGTTGTGAGCTGGCTCAATTCATCTTTGGACTGTCTCCCTTTTGCAGCTTAGTATGTAGGCTTACCCTACCACACAAAAAAATGAGCCTCATGTTGGCTATATTGGATTGGGAATAAGGTTAGAGTTTGCCTTTGGCTTACAAAACCAGAAAGCCCTGTCAACATAGACTAACACAAGGCACCGTTAAGAATGGAAAATAAATCAAAGCATTCTAGCCAATAGACTATCCTCCATCCAAGTGGGAGGGATGACACAGTAAGGTGTCATGATTTGTCACTGCTGTTTATAACCTTTAGTGCACCAATTTCGCTTTTAACATGCTATTTGCACTCCCTCCCTCCTTCTAGGTTACTTAATTCAGCAGAAGACAGACTCAATGTTCCACTGATCAGCAATCTCTATCTTTCTTCCCAGTAAGCACATGCTGCTGAGGAAACACAACTTCAAATACAGATCCAAATTTTCCAAGAATAAGATTTCTCACAAAGATTTCTACCATTTTACTGCTTCAGTGGATCAGAAATGAAATGCCCTAGAAAAAGCATTTCTCATGGCAGGGCAATACTTCCACTTCTGGCCAAAACCAGAAGGCAGACAGATGATCAGAAATTGAGGAAAAATAATTAAAAAGCTAAACCTCCAGAAAGGTCACTTCTTCAGAGAGAAATGAAGGCCTTTATCAGATCTTTCATCTGTTATCTGTGGTCAACAAATAGAAAAGTCTCATAAAAACTCCCTCATGAAACCCTCTTAGCTCACTGTTCTGCCACAGAGAAACACATGCCCCTAAACTTTACCTGGCAGAACACATATCACTGCTCTGACAACAGAAGTGATAAACAGGGCTTCTGCAACCATAAGCATCCATCAGGACTACATAGCCACAGGAAAACAAAACACAACTGAGAATAGTAAACAGAGAATGACAAGAGCTCTCTGGTTTTAATCACAGAAGTACTTAGCAACTGGACCAGGTTTAATCCCCTCCCTTGCCTTGTATAGGGTAGCAACGCCACTTGCTCTTAATAATGGAGCTATGGTTGGAGGCAGGTAGAGCACTCGAGAAGGACTCTGATTCTTCCACATTCCAGAAGAAGAGTCTCAGCCCACGCCAAGTCTATCATTTGCACAGCACCAGGAAAGTGGATGCAGAATGCTCACTCCCCTGACGTGCTGACCTCTGCTTACAGCGACACCAAGGCAGGAACGCCAGACCCCAGCCAATACATTAGCAGTTTGCAGTGACTTTCCCTCAGGCACAGGCATAACTTCCTTGCTGGGTTGAAAATATTCCCATTAAAAAAAAAAAAAATAAAACAACAAAGGGAAATCTTTGAATTGTAATAGGAGCAAAAATATAGGAAATACTTGTACATTGAGCACAACTCATTAAGAAATAAAGATCAAAGATCCCTGCTAGAGTCAACTGCTTTCCAAAATAATCTTTGTAGCTGCCATGGAAACCGCAGTAACCAATGGTCAGAGGCTCATCTCTTCTGCATGACATGGAAGTCTACAAATACAGGGTGGGGGAAGAGGGTGCAAATGAAAGGAAGTCCCTCTAAACCAGTAGGATTTGCGCACGAGGCTGCTTGCTTCCCTTAAAAATCAGAATGTCTGTTGTGAACTGGGAGCTATCAGAGGTAGGGTGCATCTGTTTTGCACAGCCCAGTTCCTTGATGTGCCAGGTGATTCTCATCTGAAAATTTATACAGAAACTGCTACCACTTATAGGAAGACAAATTCCATCCTTAGTTCCACATTTTTTGAGAGGGAAATGTAGACAGTGCTAAACAGCCTATCCATCCATTAATTACACATACAATAAATTATGAAAGTCTGTAGAACGATATATTTGCCCAAACAAGTTGTGATGGGACCAGAGGACCCGAAAAGAACATCTGAAAATGGCCATGGGACGTTTGTCAAACCAGCTTCTCTAACGGGAATGAAGAGCTGAAGATTCCCCTGTTTGAAGCCCAGAGTTCATGGTTGGAAAAAACTCTACTCTTCTGGCAGGGCCTGCAAAGAAAACACAGCACCTAGATGCATGGCTAACCTTCATGTTGCACAGAATTCAGATTCTTTCCTACCCAGACCTCAGCAGGCAGCAGAAGCAGGAGAAGGGAAGCGAAAAATGAGGACAGTTACCAACTCCTCGAGAGCACTACCCACCTTCTGAGCAATATTATTTCCACTTGTCCTACAGGCCAGCCTTGTTCTCTGATTCAAGAATTCTCTCATGCTTAGGTGAGCAATGTTCTATCTTGCACAGGGAACAATCTGCAGGAAAAGAGGAAGTACAGCCTCTCCACCTCTGTTCTGTGCTCCACAGTCCACAGAAGAGCATCCTCTAGTTCCTTAAATGTGAAGATCCATCACTGAAGGCATCCACAGACAAAGGAAAATAGGATTTGTGGTAGAAGAAAGTCACTGATATTTGGATGTGTTTGGAAGAGAGAGAAAGAGAGTGATGGAAGAGGAGTGACAGAGCAATTGGGCAGAGCTCTATGGTTGTATGATGTCCCATTATTTTCTGGCTTTAATGTTCCCAGACTGTTTATTCGGTTAAGGCTCCTTCCATGGCTGCGGTTTTTCGAGTTTTCAGTGACTGAAGTCACTAGATCTGTTTAATGCCACATTTGCTCAATTGCTGATCAGTTCCTTTCCTTGCTTGTGTATTCTGGGAGGTCATACCAGATACACCAAAATGGGGTCATTATGCCATATGCTTATTTACTATGTGTACGTTAGACCTTTTGTGTGCTATTTTTCACTTGTTATCCATCATTATATGTATTTATCTTCGAGTACCATATGGAGCAGTAGGATGGGGTATATATATGGAGTCAACAGATGGTGAGACTCTGTGTGATTAATATGTTCTCATAACTTTTTATTGTCTCTTTTTCTTATATGTTCTACTTTCAAAGTGTCATTACTTTTGTCGGCCCTGTTCTCATTTCTTTATTCCTGTATGCTGTTGAACAAATATTAAAAAATTCAATGTCTGGTTTTGAGATTTGTCTTTATAGTGTGCCAGGTGTTACCTTATCGAAGTAATTTATACGTTTCTCAGGCCAAAAGGGCCTGATCTTCTTGTCTACTGGACACAGAATTTCACCCTGTAGCTTCTGAAGTTAAAGGAGTGTTGCTCCCAACTACTATATGAACACTGTCGATATTTTATTGTCTGTATTTCACAAGGCAGTCATTCTGCAAAATACTAAAAAAATCCTTCAGAAGATGAAAGAATAATTCATGCTATTAAATTGTAACTTATATGCAGGCAGAAGGGCGCACGCTGAGTTAGAACTAGTTTACCATGCACTGGAGGCACTGCAGAAACCTAGCTGAGATGTACACATGTGCACTGGGACACATGACAGGGAAGCAATTGTGCACATGCTCTGGCCTGACCCTGCATATCACACTTCCCAGATAGTGAACAGCTTTACCCTGTTTCATTTTGACTGCCTTTGCTCAGCAGTGCAATGGTTTCACTTTCCAGCTGTGGCACAGCAGGCACAAGCATGTTGCCCCACCTAATTCAGTGTTTCCAGGAAGTCTTTGACATCGTCCTTATCTGAATGGAAGGGCATGTTATCAAAGGTCTCATTTTAGCTGTATTGCCTTTCCATTATATGGAATTTGTGTGTCCAGCACTACAATTCCGGCACTTGCTAACATCACTCAGAGCAACTGGTCCTAATGTCTACTGATTTTTATTGCCAGGTTGAAATGTTGCTCAAAGCCATGATGGCCTCCTCTCCCCTTAGTCCTCAGGCATTTTGAAAACAAGGAAAACTTAACTGTTTACTGGATTCTTCAGGGAAGGACTTTTGCTTCCATAGCAGCAAGATAAGTTCAGGAAATCTACATGGCAATGTGTGCAAGCAAAAACTTTTATCTTGATCTATAAGTATACGAAGTTTCATGTCTTTATTTACCAGAGACCAGGACTAGATGAAATGTAAACCGCAACTTTCAGAAACTGCTGCTGTAAATGAGACCATACTGAAAGTCTAAGCACAGGATGGTGAGAGCAGCATTACTTCCAGATTGTACAGGAGAGAAGCTGTAAACTCTATGCGCCTATTCTATGATTTCCCTGAAATATGATTAATAGAATGGTTTTATCTTACAGCTTTATCTAGATGCACCATACCTGACACAATATTGTTTAATAGTAAGCCACCAGTTAGTAACAAAGGAGTAAGCAGCTTGCCATGGTATATAGGTTGAAGTATATCATCAATAGCCTGTTAGTCCTTCATCCAGCAAATTGCTACTGAAGTCAAGGAGGATTTGAAGAGATTAATAGGGCAGAGTAGTATAAAAACAGTACTTATTTTAATGTGAGGTTCTGAGTATTATTATTATTTCATGAAAATGATACTGTGCCTATTTGTAACGAGTCAGATCACAGATCACAATGGTGACCCAAAAGCTGTTTTGAACGTGATAGTCATTTCAAACAGTCACTCAGATCATACAGGGGAGAAACACATGGTTTTCTGAGTTGGCCGTTTTGCCCAGATAGGGCCAACACAGGCAGCAATCTTAGATGACTGTCAGTGATTGCCAAGATTGTCGATGACTGTCAAGAGCTAGACCCTAGGAGGTAACCAGAATTTATGGAAATACACTGTTTGGAGGGAAGCAATCACCTGAGGCATCAACAATTAATCACAGATGATTGAACGCTGAGGCTCTTTTTTTCGGAATGGGTTTGAAATTCTGTGTTATGCAAGTGTTGACCATGAATTCTTGCTATATTTGACTAGGAAAAGAGGATGTGTGGAACAACACAGGACTTAACTAGCTGTATGTGCACGTGTAACCCTGCGTGTTGCATGAAGGTTGATGTTACTGGCAAGCTAGATCTCAAAAGCTTGGTGAATCAGACTCAGTCAGGCTTTGAGTGATAACCAAACACCCACAAAGCTGAATGACAAAAAGTGAAAAAAGAGACCAAAGCTATGTCATCCGAGTTGGTTCTGCCCATCTGTAATGGCTTGATGATAGAGAGTAGCTATTTCATCATTTTTCTATTGGACAAGTCTCTATTAAAATAAAATGTAAATTCCACAGTAGATTTATAAATATGGAGGACTGCAAGAGAGGACTATGAAATTTGAGTGAATCAGTTACCTATTAGCTGGTCCTTCCCAGTAAGTACAAAAAGAAAAAAGAAAAAAAATAACATAGAAGCGAAAAGGAAGAACTGAGCGAGATTCCAGCTTTTAAATCCTTTATTTGATTCAGCTGGTTTAAGAAGAAGGAAAGGTGCTTTGTAGAAATCCAGAAGATAGGTTACTGTCTTGGCTGACATCCCAGAAATATTAACATTTTGTCTACAGGGAACATCCTTGTTGAATCAGATAAACTAAAGAGAAGAAAGTACTCATTTTCAAGAGCTCTGAATGCTTTAACTGCTGAGGATTTCCCAACCAGAGGCTTCTGTATGTTCCCAGACAAGAAGGATTTGGCAACAGATCCAGATATGTTGTGAATGCCTTTCAACTTCTGGAGGCTCAGGTTATACAAGCACAACATGTTTATATTGAAGGAGGGGTAGTTATCTCAGAAGAAGAGGTGAGGAGAAGAGAAAGACTGCATATATGGTATAAATGTCTGTTAATGCTGTGCTGAAAATATGCTGTGATGGTAACAGATGTTACAGATGTTACTTTTCATGAACATAATGTATGGGCAACAGCAGGAGTGTGAGTTAGTATAGCAGTACACCGGATTAAACTTCTTCAGAAATAAATTGCTTTTACATGGTTGTTTTTAAAGTATTCCAGAATGCGTGCTTTCATTGCTTATGTGCTCACTATAAATATTTTCACTATGAATAATTATGCAGTATCTTTTTGTTAAATAACAGCTGGTTATCTATACAAAAGACCTGAATTCAGTATTTGAATACTGTGCCTTGCATTTCAGTCTGACAGGTATCCTAACATATGCTTCAGTTGACACATCTTTCTTGTGCTGCAGCAAACATCTAAATGGAAGTACAGAGAGAAACATTGACTGTACACACTTCATGCCCGTATTTTACAAATATTAAATAACTTTAAGAGTAGAATGTGTTGTACTGATCAATGTGCTCCAATTTTGAAGGCTTCTTTGCTTTCTATACTATACTACTACTTTACTATCTACAAATGGCACATTACATTTTCTAGGACTGCATTTTCAAGATTTTTTTCTATAAAGAAGAGCTTTGGCTATTCAGCTACATAATAGCAGGTACTGAGAAAATCACTTGAATTTCTTTCAGTTGTTAATTGTTCTTTTGGAATAAAAAAAGACCACAGTCTGAGATCAGAAGTTTTCTCTCCTG
Source organism: Dromas ardeola (assembly GCA_013398915.1). Lineage (NCBI taxonomy): Eukaryota > Metazoa > Chordata > Aves > Charadriiformes > Dromadidae > Dromas > Dromas ardeola. The sequence continues at coordinate 68,704 of VYZM01004614.1, read as the reverse complement.
TGTTTCCCATCAGTTTGATCAGTAACATGGTGCAACAGAACGAGGAGAACACAGAGTTTGAGTAGCTAGTAGAAAGACAAAATAAAATGGGGGGGGGGGGGGGGTGTACAG
>VYZM01004614.1:53513-66725 GCA_013398915.1 Dromas ardeola | reverse complement strand
CCTTCCCTTCCCTTCCCTTCCCTTCCCTTCCCTTCCCTTTCATGAAAAACAGCCATTTCAGCTAAATTACTAGCACTTCTATTAAATATGTATAGCTAACCTGTCCATTTCCTGAAGAGTATATAGACTGATGAAAAGACAAACTATTCAGAACAGTTACTTCACCTGCCCCAAGGCTATTCTGTTTCCCATAGGCTAAAATTGGCAACTTGGTTGACTGAAATCTGATGCGGTCAGTGGTAGCAATACTGAAAGCAAGGATAGTTTCAATACCCACAGAAAAAAGCTATCCATTTTTTATTCTTTAGTGGAGATAATTGCTAGGTTTTTCAATTAATTCATAGTTCCATCCAACACGCAGTAACTCACTCAGATATATTTGAAAATCTCACCCAGGACCTCATACATGAAGTGGGTTCTGCAATGACGTACTTGTGATGGTCCCCATTTCTCTACTGTGGGTTTGACTTAAATTTTCAAGGCAGATTGTGCTTTTCAGAAGGCAGCATTTTTGTTCCACTGGCTTGGAACAAACCTTCTAAGGAAGGAGTTACTGGAGGCACGATATATCCTCGCTGCATCAGCCCCTGATCCCTTTAGAACAAATGACATCCATTTTAGAACAAAAATGAGATGGAAGTAATCCCATCTCATGTCAAGTTGTTCCTAGTGGCTTTGTGATTAAACATGCTACTGCTCATGCAGTCACCCATTTAACAGAGGCCCGGCGACAATTAACTTTATTCCTCACACAGCTGAAGGCAGGCCTGCAGCCCTAAGCAAGCTCCTCTTTGCTCAGCGCTCACCAGCCTGCTGCTTTGGTATCAAAACTGCCGTTTCCTTGCAGTTTTGTGCTTCCATGAGCATGAGTAGTCCATACAAGTCAATTCACTCAGACAAGGGTCTCTCCTGTTCCTGGGAAATGCAACTATACTAGAGTCCCAAGAAGTCACCCTAGAAGATGGAAGGTTCCTGGAAAACTGTGGTTCAGACATCAGGGTCAAGTAAGATATACCTGCAGACACCAAAAGGAGCAGTCCTTAAGATGCCTGAGTGTTGTCAGAGGGATGAGGAATTTAGAGGACAAGCACTTTCTACCTCAGGTTCTTTTGGATGCTCTGTGACAGTGAAACCACAGTTCAAGCTGTCCTTACCTTCCCTGTATGGCTAGTAGAGGACTCCTGTCCCAGGTTTTCCCAGTATTTTACACACACGCACACGCATGCACAGAGCATATCCTACTGGATGTGGCAGTGTGGTTCACAGTTTAACCTCCAAGCCAGGGGATATTTGAATAAATAAGAAACAGACACTGTGACGCCATTTCTACTTTCAATTTGCACAAGAGCACAGGGAATTATGCAATGTAAGGAACATGCGCATCCAATATCTGGCTGTGCTTTGACATTTTATCAGTAGCCTTTCAAGCATCCTCCATCCATATCTCATTTCTCTAGCTATGACTTTTCTTCTGGATCACAGGTCTGTTAATGTAGATTTACTCAGATGCTGATGAGGCAGATGTCCTGGGAACAGCCCTTTGCCCTTGCCACAATAAGTAAGAGGTGGGAAAGAAAGCCATAGAAATAAACATACAGTGTCTAATATCACACAGATATTTTAACAGATGCTGTAGCATGCTAAAAAAAAAACTGTGCCAACTGACATGTAATAATGGTGAGCTGGTGGAAATGGGCCTACCTTACATTTTCCAAGGAAGACACTGAATAGAGCAAGACTTCATTGCTACAGAGCTGTGCATAGACACATTGGAAAGTGCCAGAGAACCACTCAGCGACCTCCCTCCAACCTGAAATCTCCAGAGTCTGGGAAGGATCTGCGTACTCACTCACCTGACATCTGTAGTTTTCAGGCTCTAGATCCTCTCTTGGGCATCCAAAAGATGGAATCCACTTTCGCCCCCACAGGATTTAAGGGTGGTCCCTCAGGATTGAAATAAGTTATCTCCCAGAACTTAGCCCTGGAAGTGCAAGCCCTCTGGTATACCATTTACATCTCTACCAGCAAAGAGATAGAGCAAAATAAACCAAAAACGAAAGTCAGACTTATGGACAAAGTGCATTAAGACTCCACCACGACTTACTTCATGCCAGAATAAATACATGAATCTATAAAAAAATACGGCCTTCCTCCTTTTCACCATCCTATCAGAGCCTTCCTCTGAGCTCAGTTCAGATCTTTTGGACCTACACAGGGAATTTCCGATCAGATCACACCCTTCTCCTGAAACATGGGGTATTCCAAAACCACACTATTTTTTCTAACCCAACCTCCCCATTAGAGCAGCTTACCTATTCTAATCTTGTCTCTTCCTGAGGCCTTTCTGTGTTTCTCAATTATATGCAACTTTTTTTCTCTCTCTGATCATTTTCTTTCAATCCATACATTCTGTTCAAAGACAGGACAGACAGAATGGTTTGTTCTAAACTTCAGACGTTCCTTGATTCAAATGTTTTCTACTTCAATTGCTAACCATTGCAATTTAGGAGCTAACTTATGCCCTTGATCTGAAGAGATGTGACAGAGTCTCACCTACAAAAATGGATGCACATGGGCAAAAGAGTATTTATGATACAACTACATGCATAGTCAGAGCTAAAAATTAACTTCCTAATATCAACCAAGTTCAGGCACAAGTTTCTCAGATTATGCAGGTCAGTGGGGTAGGGATGTTTAAGAACACCCTGTATTTATCTTAGGAAAATCATACTCTAAGAAGTACCAGTGGTGCAGGAGAAGGCAGGGGTGGTCTCCAGCTGGCCACCCCTCACTACTGGGCCGTCCCTCGACTCTGCCTCCTGTGAGACGAGTGGCAGACAAACTGGAAGATTTATTTAGCAGAGTTGAAAATATCACTGTAGCTTGTTGCACACCTCTTTTCTGCCCCTCTCTGCCAGAGATTACTACCTTGATAGGGCAGGCAGTGGAAGAGGACGTGGGTCTGCCTGTCAGTCCGTTACCTAGCTCATTTGTGTAAACTGCTGCAGAAGGTGGGGTTTATGCTGAAACACTGGGTAGTGACCTGGGGCAGCCAAGGAACTGATGTGAATCCTGCTTTGCTGCCCTGCAGCAGAGGCACTAACCCTTGGCAAACAACACAGCTGGGGGCCAGACACCCCTTTAGACGTCTACAGTTAAATCCACGAGAGCTAGCCCCTGAAGGCCAAGCCTGCAGCATCAGACATTATCTGGCACGGCTCCCATCTCTTGCCCAGTGGATTCCTCTCAGATGACAATACGTAAACTGGTTTGTAGCACTCTCTACTCCCTCCACAAAACTTACTCCTGCACAGAATCGCTATAGAGCCTTATGCATCCCCTGATTTCCAAAAGAGAAAACGTGTGGTCTCAAGAAGCAGTCTTATATCGGTCTGCTGGGACATTGTTTGAGAACTCAAAAGGGTAAGAACAATATTCCCGAGCTCACTGCTCCTCAGAGTTGCCTCCCACCATCCCACAAGCCATTACAGTCTGTCACAACAATGATAGAACAAGACAGGAGGAGGAATTCCTCCCCACAACTGTCAGAATTTTTTTAACTTAATGAAATTGTGAGAAGTTCTAGAATTGATTTTAAAATGTTGGAAAGAGGGAAAAGTATCAACTTTGTTAAAATTGAGTACAAATCAAAAGTCATGTTAAACATTTAAAAAATTTTAATTTCAACAAATTGTGGTGTAATTTTTGATGGTGAAAATTTATAAATTTTCCATGCATCTAGGCATACAATCTTGCCTATTCAATGTGAGTGTGGGCAAGTAGTCTAGAGATACCTCCCAAGTCTTGAAAACATTTCCATTGGCCAACAAGGCTGTAAATACCTGGTTGTAAATAGCACTTATGAACCTCTCAGCCTGCATGATGAGTAGGGCCACAGGTGAGTGCAGAGAGGGCTGCCTGGCAACTACAAACTAAGTCATTTGGAGGGGAAAAAATTCATTCTGCTCCATCCACAGAGGAGAACCGCTAATTTTCAAGTAATCCATCTCAAACTCTAAAATCCTGTTAGGATATCTAGTTTTGAGTAAGTCACAGCAGAGATATCTCTGCCAATATTAACTCTTTGAGATCCCAGTGGCAGTTTCTGCCTCACTTTGTCTCACTACCACTGCAATCTCCAGCTTTATTCCCAAAAGGTTAGCTGGGTCTACCAGGACAGAGTGTTGCCACACGACAAACAGGAGTCCCACCCCTTTACCATCACTTCCAGGCAGGTGAAGAATGCCTGGTAGATTTTCAAAGGGCAACTTAATGCACAGCTGATAGCTATACAGCATACACAGAGTTTGCCATGAGATGAAAAAACAAAAGACCTCACTATACAAAAATACCATCTGGACAGGTGCGTAGGTCATCTAGAGGTATCAAGTGGGTGCTTATGGATGCTGACTACTGTTATACACACCTCCCTGTCCAAAAGACACAGTCATTCACATAGAAAAAACCAAAACAATGCACAAAATTGTAAACCTTTTGTAGTTGTGGGTGATACTCTAGAGCCTCTCAAAGTGAAGGGCTGCCTCTCTGTTACTTGTCCCCCACCAGATCAACTCTGTTTGCTGGTAACACTGGCTCTCAAACTGCGCCCTGCAGCTTGTTGGCAGGACAACACAGGGACTGCTAAACTTGCCCAGGCTGCAGCTTACAAAAGCTTTTATTTGTGTCCACTCTACCCATTCTTGCTACAGCTTCTGAGATCCCTCTTAACACTAAACTAGGTTAAGGAAAAAAAGTAACAGATTCATTCTAGCAATGCAAACCTGATTCTTCTACTCATATTTTTCTTCTCACTTACACAGTTAAGAGAAAAACAGCTATAAAATCATATTGCAAGTCTCACTCCTGTCATACACCAGAAGGACTTCCAGGGCTCTCTGGATGAACCAGTACTTTCCAGAGATGACACATTAATGTACCTTCTATGTTTTAGGGTAATTATGTTTAGCCAAACTGAGGAACAGATAGTGATCAGAGGTCCTTCCCGCCACTTCAGATAGTTTCTGAAGTTCATTCTACCAACATCATGAAGAAGCAGACTCAAAAGCCTCTAGTGGGTTTGGTTGCACAAGGCTTCCACTGGCACCTTTTGATGTTGGCAGGAAGTCATTTGGAGGATGCCAGTGCCCTCAGGCCTGGGACAGGCATGGTCACAGTGATACCAGGATGCCTGATCTGGCTCAGGTGTTCCCTGGCTGGCTAAGGAAAGCATGGTGCTCCCCCTGGTCCTCCTCACTAGGGAAGCAGGTTTGATGCATGTGCTCTGGTCAGAACAAGAAGTTTGGTTTATTGTCCTGGTTTAGTCCACAGTGATAAAGCACAAGACTGCCCAAGAGGTATCCCCAGACAGCACTAATCACAGCTTGCTACCTCTTATATTACCTTTTCCCCTTCTTACTCTCTTCTGTTCCACCATCTTCATTCTCTCCCAAATAAACACTAAACACCCCTGTTTACTGTTTTTTCCACAGTTCCAGTGTTGTTACATAAGTACCACGATAGTCTAATCCAGGCTATTCTGCCATTCCTGATGGTACTAGCTGCAGATTTTTCCCACTTCTTACTTAATTGTATCATGTTCAGGAGTTTCACATTTGGTGCCCAGTAATTTCTCTTCTGTTAGTCTAAGTTCAGGCCAGGACCTAGTCAGTGATCTAGTCATTTGCCTGCAGCTCTCATAGTTGTCATACTCAGGACTAGCCATAATAGGTATCTTACTGTCATGGGTTAAATTCAGTATGGACACAGATGGAAGGAACACATCTATATGAATTAATTTCATATACTTTAATACACAGATATTCATTATTAATGTTGGCATTATGTTATCACCAATTTGTTACTATCAAATATCTTATGTAATAATGAGCCTTGAGTTTTCATTCTCTTCTCTCCATTCTTATTTATTTATTTATTTATTTGGTTAGATACTTCAGAATGTCTTTTCTCCCTCACACTTCTCTCCTCAAATCTTTGGAGCATCTTGCCAAGACAGATAAACCTCATTTGTCTCCCTGGAGGAGTACCAGTTTTACAAAAAAAAAAAGAATCTTAAATTTGCACAAATCCCATTAAGAAGAATAGACTTAAATAATATTGTCTTCTATTTTTTTCTGGTTCCTTGATAGCCAAAAACAATCTTACAAAATACCCTTAGAAATACAATTGCATTGTACACTGTTTCTATCCACTTCCGTCCCTGACTGAATGCACCTTAATGGAAGACACTCAGCCCTGCTTTGCTTTAAAATTGAGTAGTTAAAATCCATAATCAACTACTGTGGAAAGTCCCAGCAGAAAGGAAATGGATGGATTAGAAGTAAGGAACTTTTTTTTCTGTAACAAACTCATGGTACTTTCTGTAGGAACATCACAAGCACAAACATTATTATGATGAGCTTCCTAGCTCTTCTAGGTGAAACTTTTCCACAGAATTGCACTGTTCCTTGTTTGAAGCAACAGGGAAACTGAAACACAGAAAGATAAAGTGGTTTGCCAGGAAACACTAGTAGATCATTGGCAGAGTCAGGAAGAGACTACTGGTCTCCTATCTCACCAGCCAGCAGAGGTCAATTTAAGCCTATGTGCTTATGTGCAGCCTCCCATGATAGTCCCATTCCCTTGGCCTGGTATCTCCTTGTTTGTAGGATTACCATCCCAAACACCCTGGAAGGTCTGAAACAAAGTCAGTCTTCTAGCAGAACTTACAACACAAGTTCTTGAGTGGCGATCAAGCAGAGCACCTTATGTGAAACTAATACGGTCACCAACAGAGCATTTGATTTAGCTGCTCATCAATTGCACATATTTGTGGTTTTCTGTTGTGTGGGAAGCATACATTGAAAGCTGGTCATGTGCCTTTCTTCCTCTCATATGATTTTGTGTGAATTCCTTATCTGTAACAAGTACTGCAATTCAAAATACATGCATATTGTGGCCTATTGCTTTATTAGCTCATAAATGCTAATGCTGGGGGGAACAACAAATAAACAAAAGATAAGTGTCTCTCCCAGACAGAGATGCACCTGTGAAGGATTTTTATGCAGCTAGCACAGTGGCTGTCATTACAGATGGTGCAGAATCACACCATTCTTTGGGGAAATTCAGAGATTGCTCTTCCTACAGGCCATGAGTCTGGCTGACTGGCATTCCCCTGATCGCAGCAGCTGGTATAAGGCCAAGTATTCATCGGAGCATCTAGCACAAAGGTCCTTGCACCAGACTTCTTCCTTTATTCCAGTACAAAACAGCCCAGCAAAATCCACTCATTCCCAGTACCTCAGGCCTCCCATCATTGCTGCTAATACGTGATGAAAACTTTGTTGATGTTCATATAGTACTTATCTACAAGAACCTGGCACAGTCTCAAGAAAGGGGACAAAACAACAAACCATACAGTTTCAACAATACCATGAGACCTCCAGAGATACCAGAAATCTTCTGGTAAAGAGGTAAAGCAGGTCTCTCCACACACATGAAAGGAGAAAGCAGCTAGAGCACCCCATTCTGACACAGCTTCCAACTAAACTTCAGACATACGAGTCTATACAAAATAAGACTCAAGCTCAAAATACACACCTTGAGCCTGTGACAGTTTTGTGAAACTGCATTTTCCTGCCCTTTTGTTAAGACTAACATTAAGATTAAAGAGTGAGTTGGAGATTTACAAATTCAAGAAGTATGAACGTGTTGACCTAAGTTGACAGCATGGAGGGGCTACTGCAGACTTTTTTCTTGGCATGCCAAATAACCAGTGATCCTCTGGAATTGCCTCCAGAGACATTCAAGTGCCAGATAGGGCACTTACAATATTACATCACACCAGTCCAACTTGTAACAGAGATACATGATCCTTAGGGCCCACAAGTAGGTCTTTTCAGTGCTTCAGCTAACTAAGATGGCTTTTTGTAAAGCAGAATAGCAAGAAATAATACAGTAAGGTCAACTTTATTGAAAAGGTATTAAGCCACATTTTTCACAGGTAGGTGAATTTGCCCTCAGCCTGCAACTCATCAGACCCCAGCTCTCGTCTTCACCCTTTTGCCATGAGGGACTAGGAGAACAGCAGACATAATTGCCTAGAGCCACACAACCCTGATACGTAGAGCTTAAATAACAGTTTCCCTAAGTAGGGCTGAGAAACATCTAGGCTAAAACCTTCCCTTTCCTTTCAAGATGATTTTTGTCTTTAATGCACAGTTTCTCTTTACGGCAAAAAACCAGACTACTTGTAATGGACGATAGTCCGTTATTTGTACAATCAGCCAACATCAGCTATTTGCAAAAAAAGGGCCAGTTCTATTTTGGGGCGTATCAATAGGGTTATTACAGGAAAACAACCAACATCATTACTGCAGTCTAGACAGCAGTGACTAGGCCTTAATTGGAATAAAGAAGTTGGATTGGAGTACCACAGCTCTAAAAGCTGATTATGAAAAAAAAGCACCCCCCAAAAATAAACCAAAGAAAAATCAATTAGAAAATATAACCTATAAAGTTTATTAAAGGACCTAGATATATTCAGTTCCTCTCCCCACCCACCCAAATGAAGCCTCTGCATATTATTACTTGTCAATATAAGGAAGACAAGACTTGAACAAATAAATGCAATATGTTTATGAGTAGAACCTTCATAAAGAGAAAAAATGTATGTACAAGAAGCTTCAGGGCTGAAAGCTGTACAAGTTGAAATTACTGTCACTTAGTATGGACACCTATTTATTAGGTGCAGCTTAAAAAGACCAGTTTTGTTGTGATTAAAAGGCAGACTAGCAGTACAGTTACCAGAAATCCATATGGGATGCCATATTCTTGACAACGCAGCTTTTAATTGCCTCGGAAGTTGGCTCATCATCTTTCATGGATGAAAACATAATAGAAAAGGGAAATACTATTTCTCATCCAATTTTCTCTCATTCAGCTTTCCTGTTGCCCTCACTGTTAAACTATCATATTCAATTTACTGAAAACCAGTAACAAACACCTTTTTAAACATTTCTGTTCTTAAGGTGTTTTTTAAAATCAATTTTTATGTCTTTTCACATGTTCAACTGAAATTAACATTAATTTGTACCTTGGGTTTAACATAACCAGTATTTAACAAATTTCCATACCATCTGTTTTCAAAAGAAAAATATACTTCAGAATGTGCACTCGAGTTAGCAGAGGGCGTATTAAAGTCAACGAATTTAGAGAAATGGAGAGAACGAGAGCTTAAGGATAGAGACATGGACAATTTCCTTACACAAGGCTCACTCAGCAGGCATATAACTGACAACCTCACCCTCCACAAAATTCCTCAGGCAAAAGTTCCACATCCAGACTTGGAAGTTCAGCTTGCCACAAACATTTGTGATTTCCTGAAGGGCCAACACTTTTTCCAGAGAAAGCAACTAGCTCATTTTAAATTTAGTTTCGTTTGTTGCAGCTTTAATACAAATTCGGGTATTTAAAAGGTGAATGAAATGCCAGTGTTTTTTCTGCTTTGATGTGAAGTGTTTTTAAGAATTAGAACTGTGATGCATGAATCAGTTGTCAATTCTTTTTCCTAGCTTACCTTTCACAGAAAGCATTACATCATTAACTCCAGCATACAGAAGAGCAGGTTGTTATGATTTTTAAGTGTGTCATAAAAAAAAAACCCTTTTAAGTAGTTATTTAGTCATTGAAAGCATCATTCCCATCCTCATCATCCTTAAAGAAATTAGAAATTGCAATTAGGCAATCTTCACCTAATGTAGAAAACTAGCTCCTAATAGTGAGGAAACTTTTCAAGATCCCTTCAACTGCACAGTTAAGATAACACAGTTATCTTAAGTTAACAGTGGAGATAATATTTTTGTGGAGATACGCTTCAGTATTTCCAAATATTTAAGGCTGATAAAATTAAATATCTCCTGTAACTCTGGAACACTTTTGGCAATTGAAGAAAAGTTACTATAAACACAATCGCACTTTTTCTTTTTAAACTGAGTAATTATTTATATACAGAGTACTTTCCTGTGTTAGGGAATGAGAGAGCCGGGAACTTACTAGTGTTTCTGAAAAGTCAGTGTTAGCTTTATCAGTATAAATGATTATATGTTTTCAAAAGCCAAATCATTTGAATGCATTGTATTTTTCCCATTTGCAAATATTCTTAATGCAGTTTCATTGCTTCTTTTTTAATTAATTGAGAAACAGAGACTTGTTCCTCTTTCAAAGTTGTGATAATGAATAGCTATCAATCAGAAACATTGATATTTTCACAATTTGAGACAGTGGCCAGAGAGAAAATATATGCTCTTTCCAAACTAATAGTGTAATTGTTTTCTCCACTGAAAGAGGAATTATTATTAGCAAGCACATAAAATTCTAGTTCTACCAAGAAGTATTACTTTAGTTGTGGATAAACCTTGGAAGAGAGCATGTTTTAAATCTTTTGTCACATATGAATGGCTCGGGATAGTACCAATAATTCTTCAGGATGAGTTCCACACTGAAAAAAGGCTTAATCAACAGCATGCGTTTTAGCATCACTCTGCAAATGTTTGATTCACGTGACAAACTAATGAAATGAGGAATCTCCTTTAAAACACAGAAAGGCTGGTCACCTTCCCCAGAAGTGGAACTATTCTCAGAAATTTTGTCATCTGGTTGATATTCAGTCTGCACATCTCATACAAGACCAAAAAACCCGAGATTTTGTACTCCATTATTAAGCCTCAAAATCAAACTGCACTGTGGCGATGCAGTCTACATGTGGTTAGAAAAATGCGAAGTTAGAAGCAGTTTCTGGAAAATCTGAAAATCACTTTTTAAGGTGAACCAAGGACTAAACTTCAAATTGGATAGGAACTGTGAGGCTTAAAGCTTGTAAAATGAACTTCCCTTGCTCCTAAAAAAAATGGAAGGACTTTTCAAGCGTAAAGACTGATTCTATTGAAATACAAACAAGAAGATTTAACTTTTTATAATAGAGATAAATCAAGTGATTACGTAAAAGAAATTTTAAAATGGTTTGCAATGTAAGGTCCTCTGCTTGTTTTATCCTTCTGAAGTACATCCCTTCTTTTAGGCTTTCTGGCAACCTAACAGTTTGTCGTCTTGAGGTTGCAGCTCAACTTTACGCAGTACCGTCCTGATCCTGAGAAATCACGCAGGCCTGGTTGTGTGTTTGCTTCCTGCCCTCCTTAGCCATCCCCTAGCTCCTCAGCTAACTTTCAGTCTAAGACATTCCTCCTCTGCCTGACCAGCATGTATCAAAGCTTTTTTCTCCTCCTACATGCTCAGACATTCTCAAGGAGTGATTTGCCCCTTCCTCCAGAGGCCTCTGCTTGACTTTATCACCTCTTTTCATAAAGGAGCAAAACATCATAGCAGTGGAGTAAAAATAAAGCACCATCCATCACGGAGCTTCAGCCTAACTTCCACTTGTAGCTCACATGCATAAAATTCATAGTTTTCAAGCATAAAACTAATCTTTCTTTTAATCTGTGCACATTCTGTCACAGACCCATCACCAAGACAGTGAACAAAACAGCCTACATGAGGCCTTTCAAACCTTTGTGTTCTGTATTACACAAAGGAAACAGGCCTAAGCAGGGTCACCAAACCACCCATATGGATTAGGCACTGCTTAACCAACAGTATAATGTCTTTGAAGCAGCTGTTTGAATACATGAGGCAGAAAACTCAAAAAGAGCTCAACATTGAGGCATTTCTTAAAAGAAGGGAGATTCTCATATGCGAGGCAACTTCACATTGCAACTACGCACTTGAATATTCAAAGTAGGACTATGAGAAGTGTTCAGCATTGATTTCACTCTGCTTCCACTGAAGTCTAATCATTTGAGAATATTTCACCACCACAATAAGAATTTCATCCTCAGGACCCTGTGAACACTTTACAGCTAAAGAATAACACCTGATGGCAGAGATTTCCCTGTACCCTGCAAATTCTACACTAGTTCTGTTATACAAGTGATATATTCTCAGGTTATCGGTAATTATAAATGGATAACGGCTCCCTTTTCACTAAATAAGTGGAATGTGGCCAGCAAAAATGTCTTACGAGGTTTTGACTCTGTATCTTGACCTAACTGGTACTTTTCCAGGAGCTTAGAATTCTTCAGAAATATGTCAGCTGCCCTTAGAGCCTTGTGGCATCTGGTAAGAGACTTTTGAAAATGCAAATGCACATCATTTAAAATGTTCACGTACATGGAGCACACATAAACATGCCACCCAGAGGTCTGTGCCCGCCTTTTAGCTGTTCATACACAGGTGTGCAAGAGAGGAGGTGGAGAATGGCTAACTGCAATGTACTTAACAATATATACTCCTACATTCTGTCATTTTACTGAATTTCTGCTACTAGAACATTTATAGGTAAATGAGGGGACTTTAACTACCCCGATACCTGTTGGAAGGGCAATACAGCAGGGCAGAAGAAACTTAGGAAGTTTCCGGCATGCTTTATTGATAAAATCCTGACACGGATGAACGAGGAGACAGCAAGTTCTCTGCTGGACCTTATATTTACAAACAAGGAAGAACTGGGCAGGGATGTGAAGATCAGGGACAGCCTTGGCTGCAGTGATGATGAGATGGTAGAGTTCAGGATGCTGAGAGGAGGGAAAAAAAGAAAAAAGGAGGATCACAATCCTGGTCTGCAGGAGCTTAGACTTTGGCTGTTCAGGGATCTGCTTGGAGGAATCCCAGTGGGCGACCATTCTAAAGAGAAGAGGGGTCCAGTAGAGGTAGTTGATTTTCAAGGATCGCCTCCTCCAAGTTCAAGAATGGTCCATCTCAGTGAGCAGGAAATCAAGCAAAAGCGGCAGGAGGCCTGTATGGATGAACATGGAGCTCTGACTAAAACACAGAAATGAAGCATACAAGGGGTGGAAGCAGAGTAACGCAACCCCATGTCTGAGCATAAAGAGATGGGATAAAGAAGGCTAAATGCCATCTTGATCTGAATCCAGTGAGGAACATGAAAGGCAATGGGAGGGCTTCTACAAGTATGTGAGCAGCAAAAGGAAGGAAAAATGTGGGCCTGCTGCTGGAGGACAGCCTGGGAGAGTTGAGGTTGTTCAGCCTGGAGAAGAGAAGGCTCCGGAGAGACCTTATAGCAGCCTACCAGCACCTAAAGGGGGCCTACAGGAAAGATGGGGAGGGACTCTTTATCAGGGAGTGTAGCGATAGGACGAGGGG
>VYZM01004614.1:7956-53502 GCA_013398915.1 Dromas ardeola | reverse complement strand
TGAGAGTGGTGAGGCACTGGAACAAGTTGCTCAAAGAAGCTGTGGATGCCCCTTCCCTGGAAGTGTTCGAGGCCAGGCTGGATGGGGCTTTGAGCAGCCTGGTCTAGTGGGAGGTGTCCCTGCTCATGGCAGGGGGATGGAACTAGATTATCTTTAAGGTCCCTTCTAGCCCCAACCATTCTAGGATTCTAGGATTCTAGGATCCTATGAATGGAGCAGGGCATCTCCTGACAAACAACATGGAAAAGTCCAAGATGCTCAATGCTTTCTTTGCCCTGGTCTTTACTGGTAAGGTTTGCCCTGAGGCATCCCAGACCGGTGTTACCAGAGGGAAAGCCTAGAGCAATGCAGATTTCTCTTCCATCAGGGAAGATCAAGTTAGGGAACATTTAAAGCAATTGGACATACACAAGTCCATGGGTCCTGATGGAATGCATCCACAAGGACTGAGGAAGCTCACCAGTGTCATTGCAAAGCCCCTCTCAATAATCTTTGAAAGGTCATGGGGATCAGGTGAGGTTCCTCAGAACTGGAAGAAAGCAAATGTCACTGCTGTCTTCAATAAGAGCAAGAAGGAGAATCCAGGGAACTATGGTTTGTCAGCCTCACTTCAATCCCTGGGAAGGTGACAGAGCAAATCCTCCTGGGAACCATTTCCAAACATATGAATGACAACAAGGTGATTGGGGAAAGTCAGCACAGATTTAGGAGGGGGAACTTATGCCTGACCAACCTGATAGCCTTCTGTAATAATATAAATGACTTGATGTGAGGGAAGAGCAGTGGATATTGTTCATCTTGCCTGGAGCAAGGATTTTGACACCGTCTCCCACAACATCCTCCTAAACAAACTGATGAAGTAGGGACTAGATAAATGGATAGTGAGGTGGACTGAAAACTGGCTGAAATATTGGGCTCAAAGGGTTATCATCTGCCGCTCTGCACAAAGTCCAGCTGGATGCCAGTCACCAGCAGTGTGCCTTACAGGTTGATAGTGGTACCTATACTGTTTCACATCTTCATTAATGACCTAGCTGATGGGACAGAGTGCACCCTCAGCATGTTTGGAGTTGATATAAAACTGGTAGGAATGGGTGATAGGTCCAGTGAGTGTGCTGCCATTCAGAGGGACCTTAACAGGCTGGAGAAATTGGCCAACAGAAATGTTAGGAAATACAACAAAGTGAAATGCAAAGTCCTGCACCTAGGGAGGAATAACCCCATGCATCAGTACACACTGTGGGCTGACAGAATAGAAAGTAGCTTTGCAAAAAAGGACCTGCAGGTCCTGGATAACAAGTGGAAAATGGGCCAGCAAGTCACCCTTGCAGGAAAGACAACCAGCAGCACCCTGCTGCACTAGTAAGAGCATCACCAGCAGGTTGCTGAAGGTGATTATTCCACATCGTTCACCTCTGATGAGATCACGTCCGGAGTGCTGCGCAGGACAGGCTTGGAGATACTGGAACAAGTTCAGCAAAGGGCCATGAAGATGATTAAGGGTTTGGAGTGTCCAACATAAGAAGACAGGCTGGGAGAACATGGATTGGTTTTGGCTGGAGAAGGCTGGGGTTAGCGGGCACATCTTATCAATGTGTATAAATACCTGATGGCAGGCAGTAAAGAAGACAGAACCAAACTCTCATCAGTGGTGCCCAGTGAAAGAACAAGAGGAAATGGTCACAGACCGAAATTCAGGAAATCGAGTTTAAACAAGAGAAAAAACTTTTTTACTGTAAGGGTAATAGAACACTGGAACACATTGTTCAAGCCAGCTGGGGAGTCTCAATCCTTGGAAATACTCAAAACCTGACTAGCACCTGGCTAGTGCAACCTGCACTAGATAACCCTCCTTTGAGCAGGGTGATTGAACCAGACAATCTCCAGAGGCCACTTCCAACATCAACTGTTCTGTGATCCTGTGTAACCTGTCTCTTCTGTTACCGGGCCGAAGCTCCTGGCAGCCAGGCAGTTTCAGAGCAATAGCTCAAGACAAACAGCAACAAACATCCTCATGTCCAGCCCCTTAACATTCCCTCTTGTTAGCTGGGACAGGCAGAATCCATATTGCTGGTTCCCCACTGGCACGGTACAGAAAGTATAAGGGGAAAGAGCTTTGCAAGAGAGAACCTTTTGAAGCAGGGTTTTAGTCCTCAGTTCCAGGCTATTTGCCTTATTTGTTACCACCATCCTTGTGTATGTCACTTGGCTCTGAAGATTTCCAAATGCCTACAAGGGAGCATATTTTGGTTTCCCATGGTTAATGCCATATTGTTCATTCATGCCACCGCAGGCCAATGGCAGGACATGCCAATACAAACGTGGTGATTAGAAAGAAGGACGCATGCTACTACATAACAAGAACAAGGACTAATGTGTATAGTCCTTCAAATATACTACAGAACATTTATTATTTTCCATAATAATAAGTATTTTTATAATAATAAATAATTTTCCACTTATTTTCCAAAGTTCCATATAAATTTCTCAATACCATTGTGGGAAAGCAAGTACCACAAAATAGAAGATAATACCATGAGATAAAACTAAAACTTCAAGTTTTGCATTCTCCTGAGCAGAGATGCAATCTTAATTTTGCAGGCAAGGCAAGAAAGTTGCGGAGTTTTTCCACAGATCCAATCCCAGCTTTCCTTATAAAGATGAAAAATGCATTGAGAATAAAAATAAGTACATTGCTAATAGGAAAAAAAATATGAAAGAGGAGTGTTGTTTCATCCTTCTCCTCCCTTTAGTCTGGTCTCCAGCTGCAGAACCATTTGATGGCACAGAAAAGACAGTGATCCTATTCTTCCACAAACTTCGTCAGCAACTAACACGAGAAAAAAACAATGGAAAACTTTGATAATCCTCTTCTATCTACAGGATAAATCAATGTTCCTAAACCTCTCAGGAGCACTGCACCACTCCTAGAATCCTGTGTACCGTCCATGTGGGACTTGTCACATGCTGGGGAGTCAGTGATCATGTGAGGTCACATAGCAAGGGAGAAGATACTGACGGTAGACTACAACATCTACCATACAGCACTGGTTAGTTCATAAACATTGAATTTCCACGCAGTTCTGCAGATCTGCTCCAGAAAACTTGTTATGGCCTTCCAATCCATCAGGATACTAGAGATCAAGTACGTAACATCTTCAGATAATTTAAATGATAATTTTATCCCCTTATTTGCACATGTAAGAGGTGATTAGATTCTCTACCTTGCCCACACTGTGAGGCTTCTATAGAGACTGAAAAATGTGTCTATTTGTCACCAGCCCCATCTCCATCAGATTTCAAATATCTCCCCAATTAAAATAAATATGCTAGAGTTTACCCAGCAAAAGCATTATGAAGCTATAGTTTAATGGATGGAACAACATTCTTGTAAATGGCTTTGGGTTCATAATAGCTGAACTTAAAAAAAAGTAATAATTTTAGATTTCTCTAAAGAGGAGAAACCTAAGAGGATTTCTCCCCACAAATGCAGCTAGTGTGCTACAGTCTCAAAACCAGGTTCTGTCAGCTTTGTAGGCAAGAGATACAAAGTTTGTGTAAAGTGGATAGTAGCATGAGCCATGCCCTGATATAATCCAGTATGTTCTGGTACATTTGCCACTCTCCACAGCAGAGAACAATATATTCCTGTTAAAGACACTGAGAACCAACTTTAGTGCTAAGCAATTTTTAACCGAATAATTAATTTCCTTCATTGTATCTAAGTAAGGGTTAAAATGTAGCTTATAACAGAAATGTTATTTTCTTGTCTTTCTTTTTGATAGACTATGGATAAGGATTTTATGCTAGAACTGGTAAATTTTCAGTACTTTTTTACCAGCCTGCTCTAGTCACTAACTGAAACAGAACCGTAGCCAAACCCAAACTGTGGTCTGATCCCAGAGGGTTCTGCTGTGGCGATGTCTCAGCTATTTCCATTCATGTCCCTGCAGGTCCACCCTCCCTCCCATCTTCACTGAACAGCTACCTGAAAGCACTGCAGATTGAACACCTAGTGCAAGCTGAGGAAAACCAGTTACATGCATCTTCTAGGTGTGGAACAATTGGTCCAACAGCCCAACTGTTCCAGTGGTCCAACAGCCCAACTGTTCCAGTGTTTTGCCAAGACAGAACTAAACCCTAACAAGGTGGAAAATTTGTGAAGCTGAGAACAAAAATATTGAAGGCTGAGATACCTCTACTGGTGGTTTGACTCCAAGACATTCTCAGTCTTTTTTAGCTGCAAATAGAGATGCTAAGAAAATTATCATTTTTCATATTATGATATAGACATGGCTCTTTCTTATAAGCATAGCTTCCAGGTTTTGCTATTGCAAGACAGCTTTGCCATTTTTAACTGACGCCTGAAATTGCTTCAGCTAGTTCGAAGGTCATCAGTCCAACTCTCTTAGCCACACCAGTCACTCAGCACCCATTAGCCTGCCTCTGTCAGGTTACATCAGAACAAAATCACTCTGCTCTTCCTTTCAGAACCCTCCACGGGCTACCTAAAAGGCTCTCACCTAAAGAAAAATCATTTGCCACTTAAACATTCTCCAACAGTGAAATTCATAGCTTCAGTAGTGACCTAAAGCGTGCTGGCAAGCCAAAGAACAGGTCTAGATTGACTTTTGAAGGGTGCCTTGAGGTGCCTTGAGAAGCCTCTGTTCCTGCAGAGGAACTGCAAGAGGAACACCAGACATGCATCCAAGAACACCATGGGGCTTATAGAGGCATAAGGCACCCTGCTGGTACACCAGGCACAACCAGAGTGGCCAGCTGTGGATTGCCTGCAAGACAGCATTATGTTCAGAGGGCAAAAGACTCTGCTGTGCAGCGTCCTTGTGGCTACCTACCAAAGGCCATGCAGGACAGTGCTTCATCAGTGACTGGGTCTACAGAGAGATTCCTGTAGCAGAAATGCCAAATCAGCGCAAGCCCCTGTACCTTTAAGTTTGAAGGCAAAGCTTCCTTTCTGCCATGTCCTTTGTCACACTGAAGAAAAATATTATTTTTAAAAAACAGGAATGTTCTGTACTTGTAATACAAAGTTATCTACATTGCCTGTAGTTCTGGAATAACTCACAATCCTATGGGGTAGACATGTAGAAAACCCTTATATTTTAGTTATCCCTTGTGCATCACAGTAAATCAGTATAATCTGTCTTTTATTAGGTTACTGGATGCTGTGGCAAGAAAAAAAACCCCACATTTGGCTTTTAAGCACTTTGAAGTGAGTAATTTGAAGCCTCAGTAATTGATAATCAAGAAAAATGGCACTAACATCTTATGATAAATCTTCTCTATATATTTAAGTAGGATTACTTGTGAAGCCTCAGAAATTAAAATGATTATATATAGCCTTACTTGAGTTTAATAAAGCATATGATATTGGTTTTCAAACTCTTCTCTTTTTGAACTAAGGTAGCTATAGTAATGCCAGTCAAATGAGCTCTTCTGTGAGTAGTAAAACTAATGCAAGATGGTTCCCTTCATCCCATAAACGTTCTCTACACCACCATTTCTCATCATGCCACCCCAACCAGGCAAGCGCACTCATGCAGTGTGGATAGTCCAAAGTTAGACTTAGCCAATCACTGCCTAGTAAAATACAAAGTATTTACTTTTTGCCTCTCTTTTCCTCAGCAGTATGCCAATCCGAGTCTCTTTCTTCCATGCAGCCCCCAATTTTTCATGTGATTGAAGGAACATAAAGTAAACTAGAACTCTTACATGTAAACTCAGATTTGGTTGAATTTGACCAAGGAATTCAAGATATTAGTGTAGAACAGGCAGACGGACAGACAATGTCACAGCATAAATCTCTTGGGAAAATCTTGAAATCAAGTTTAAAAAATAACTTCTCTTAGGTAGTCCATTCAATTACAATTACTACCTGAGGTTTCAATGTTATAAAAGTAATTGTAGTTTTCACCATGGAGTGATTCCAAAATTTCTTGTTGGCTACTAAAAACTTTTAAAAACGTTCAGAAAGCTCATGAAATCTCAGTCCTCTTGACAGTTACGAGAATTTTGCTATCAACTTCAGAGTCTTTTTTTGTAAAATCCCATTATTCATCAATAACAGTATCATTACTCTATAACATTTCTCCATCTTTGGGTACAAGAACCATCTTTCTGAGTATCATTACTAGCCTACGGAACCCAGGTACTCTTGTCTAAATGTTTCCAAAATGTCAGTTAATAATTGTCAGTTGCTTTAACATTTCTTGAAACGTAAAAGAAGTGAGGGAATGGGCATAAGAAGGTGATGAGACTGTAAATTCTAAGTAATATATAACTTAGTCATTTGACATTTAGGGAACCTTAAGTTTGCTGAAGTTTGCAGGAAACAAACTTTTGCTATAGCCTCTTCTTCACCAATATCATCTTTCCTATGTAATCAAGTTGCTCAGGACCATCCAAAGGTCTACATAAATCAAGGACCTGACCTGGGAGCAGACTAGGAGCTCCAATGTTCATAGCAGCAGAAGCGATCGTTTTGCAAGCATACATCTTTGCAAGCATTGCCCAAGTTTTTTCACACAACATGGGAGACTTTTTTTAATTCTTCTGTCTGTCAGGCTTACAGGCCATAGACAAATATTACCTGTATATCAGCAGTTTCGTATCTATGAAAAACTGTTCTTGAACGTTACATATAAACAAAGTATGTATATAAAAACCAGCTGAATTGGATGCCTAATGCTTGCAGTTAATTGCTTGGGTTTTTAACATCTGTCATTTAGCGATGACATGTTTCTTTGCTATTTTTTAAAACTGGCCCCAGAGCCAAGAGTTATGATAAATACCTATCAGAAGTACTGATCAAAAGAAGCCCACCTTTAACTTTCCAGACAACAGATCTTTCTGTTCAAATATCTTGGGGGAAAGCTTCTTATAAAATGTTTAGAGTAGCAGGTAAAAATAACACTTAAAAGTTACCACAGTGGAACTAACGCAATGCAGACATTCCCTAAGGGAATATGTCAATACGTCTCATTTAGGAATTTATCTTGGTTTTACATACCGTGTCATGATTTTCTTGCTTGTAAACTGTAAAATAAATACATTTCTGCCTTCAAGATAAACCACAATTCTGAATCTTTACATTCAAAATGTGGCAATTTAATGATTTTTTGTACCAGGCCCAATTACAAACATCTGTAATACCTGCTTTTTGACTAGAAACTTCTATTTCAGGTATTGCATGACAAAATTTCACAAAGGAAGCACCTTAGTTCAGCATTCATCAGACAGGTATGCTTGCTCACAAAGAGTTTTTTGATGCAGCCATTTTAATTAGAATAGAAACTATTAAATTCCACAATCCAAGCTCCAAGCTCTCTCTGGATTATCAACTACATTCAAAAACTTTCTACTGCAAGTCAGGCCAGCCACAAAATTCAAGCAATCAATCTGAACAGAACTTGACTACATCTCAGCAATAGGCATTTTTAGAGAGTGGTAAGTGGCCAACACGGACCTCTTTTCTGAAGAAGTCTCCCTCAGCTCAGGGAGAAAGCGAGGTGAGAGCACATGCAAGTAACTGTGGACAGGAGAATGCTTTCGTAGATAGAACTTTGCTCAGCCTGGCAGCAAGAAAAGCAGTCGCTGCAACATCATCAGCCTGTTGACTTTCAGCAGACTGGAGGAGGATTAAAAAAAAAGGTATTTCCTTAATGCAAGGATTCCTCCACCAGGACAGGATAAAAAATGGAAGGTTTTCTGTGCAAGTATTTTTCTGTATATTCAGAAACTTGAATTTGAATGGTAGGATGATATTAAAGAAAGTATTAATAAAAGAACAAATACACTTCACTGAAAAATAAGATTTCTTGAGCACCGAGATACTGTTTGAGATGTTTGGATATCAGAATAGCTGAATACTGCATTCACCCTGAGCCTCACAAAGCATGGAGGAGGATAATGATATCCCAAAAACCAGGGACAGCAACATTTCACCTGCATATATGAACTATCTGGAGTTGGCAGGAGAAAATGTGATGCTTTCTAAGCCAAAAGGTTATCTAGCCACCTTGGCTAGACATTCTTGTGGAGGATCAGGAGCAAGGGAAAGAGTAGCAATGCTCCATGCTGCTTTCTGACAAGTAAAATGGAGACGTTAGGGCAATCAGTAGTATCATGATATGTGTTTTATTGGGAAATATGATAGTATTTTCCTCTACAAAGCAAACCAGAAAGGCCCATTCATCCTGAAAACTTTTTAATTACAGCTACTTGTAATTGGTTTTAAATATGTCTGTCCAGACTTAAAAGTTTATTCCATATATGGACTCTTACATGTCAGTAACATTACCCTTACAGACCTCCTATCAAGATTGATCGGAACAATCAGATAAACTGCATTACTTCATTATTTTTTTTCCTAGTTTGTGGCCTCATCCAGGTAGTATCAAGTATTGCCTATTCAATAGGCAATGTATTGTTTGCTTACCAACTTATTAGACTCACCTGTACTTTCAGGATGCCTATGTTTTGGAATATTATCTCTTTTCTTCATCTAGCAAGACAAAGACCAAAAACTGATTTTAAAAATTCTTGGTTATATAAAACTCAAGGTTGTATATAACTCTTTCTTTCCCTTTGCAATCACTATTTGTACAGCCAGTGGTATACAGTGGTTTCAAATAGAGAAACACACATCAATTACCCTTTTTTTTTTATTTCACAGCAGGCTGAATGCCTTCCTGGATGCTGTAAAACCCAGTTATGTACACTAACATGAAATAGAATTAAGCTGAAATGTAAAGCTCAAAGCATAAAGTCTTGACTAGCTACCCTCTTAGCTTCTTTGGTAGGAATTATTTGGCCTACTAGTTACCACTTACCTGTTATGTATTGATTTCCAGCTAAACCGCCATATTATCAAAAGAGTATAATTGCTATGTTCCTGTCAGAGATGACTAGCTGTTTACTTTATAATTCCACTCTTTGTTTCATAAACTCACAATTATTCCCAGATGTAATCAGGTCAGTGTCAAACACCTTCCTGAATCATACAGTGAAATAATTGCCAAATATTGCTTGACATTATTGCAAACACATTATTGGTTATTTGGGTTAAGTTTTGATGCTGTGAGTGCCAAACCCAAAATGAATAGTAAGTATCCCAAGTGCAATCATGACAAAATTAAAATAATTTTGTGGCCAGCACCATTTGGTTACAGGATCAAAGCAAAAATATTACTGGATGCCAAAAGATCAAGTTCTTTTGTCGTAGCAGAGCCATGAGCAATGTAAAATTAAATAAATGCATTAGTGGAACTATTTAGTATGGCCAAAATCTACTTTGCTAAAAACAATTTGCAGAAATCCCCAGTGTTCACAAATACTCATTAATGAAAAGTTCACAAAATAGAGAAAGGGTCTTTTTTGTTTGTTTGTTTTTACAAACCTCACTGAATGCAAAGTTTCCTCAGTTTTCCTGGCATCCTTCTATGGCTACAATCTGGAAGGAATAATCTTTATCAGAGACTTCCTTAAATCATTTCATTTTCAGTTGTAACACAGAACACTTACGATAGTCTATAGTAGTCACAGGATTGTTTCTCTGTTCAACTGCTCTGCGATAGACCAGTCCTCAACATCTGATTTCTGAATGCCTTCAAATCACCTGCTAATTTTTGCCAGTCTGCCTGGAACCTTTAAAATCTTTCATTGAGAGAAAAACTTATCATCTTAAAGCAAAGCTTAGAGATAAAAATAAGCTAAATTTCTTGTCTAACACTTGCTAAAACATGGGCTATTATACAATAATCCACCGTGAGATGAATAATCCATATCAGGGAATCACTCTGTAACCAGAACTGAACCAGGCCTTATTTACAAATTTGTACATTCTGCTACTATGTTGTCTGCTATTTTTGCAAAACTACTGAGGAAAAAAAAACAAAAACAACTACAAAATTCATATAGACAAGCATCTTGATCATTGCATTGGTGGGCACTCGCCTACTGACTGGTTTTGCCCTTCCCTGTTCCTCTTGCCGCACAGCTCTTTCCAGCAGTTTGGACACAGCTCTACAGGCACTCAGGGAAGGAAGACAAGAGGGCATGAAGCACTTAGCAGTCACCGGCTAATGGGCAAAGGGGAGCAGTGCTGTAAAATTGATGTGTAAGCACATGCAAAATCATGCACAGGCCAAGCATATAATTGCCACAGAATGGCAGAATGAGAAATGAAAGGTCTGGTGGGGGGAAAGAAAATAACAAAATGTATCTCATGTCATAACATGGTCCTGCTTGCAATAAATGTTCCTCTTGATAAGAAGAGGAAAGATTTTTCTTTTAAGTGGCAAATAAGTATTAAGCAGATTGAGAGCATAGTATTACCTAGGTATATTAAGTAAGAAAGAACATACAGAAAGCAGTTACATGCTGCCAGTCCAACGTGACAGCTACACACACTCATCATATCAGAGAGATCTGCACATCATGCACGATACCAGCTGGCCTCACCTCAAGCCACCCTTGCAGGCTCCTTGCCAACAGAGACCAGTGCTGGTTTTGTAGGCAACCTCAGGATGATCCCTAAAATCAACACAATAAAAATTACTACGTTTTTGAATAGACAGAGTAGTTTGTATCATAGAGTTCATCAGTGTGTCATCATCTTCCACTGCCTGGTCTGCAAACCACAGCAGACAGATACTGAAGCAATTAACCTTCATTTCATTAAATGAATTGGCAGAAACCAATTCAACAAACCAAGGGTGTTAGAATTATACATAAAAGCAATGAGAAGAAGCCCAACTTCTGCCTTCTAAGTGATGAATTTCACTTTTTCCATCCTTCTTTCCCTAAACTAACACTTGAAGAATAATTTTTAGGATCTAGCACTCAAAGCTTGGGAAGTCCACAATTAAGACTGCCCAATCAATCCCCATCCACAAGGAAAAAAATTTGGTTTAAATTATACATTCACATTCTGCTTTTTCTGATATCTCTCTTGCCTGACACAGCTCACAGAAGGAATGGCACCTACACATAGACCAGGGCACTTAATATTCTTGATTCTTTCCCTGACTCAATTTCTACAAGGCTTCAAGAATTACAGCAGGCTGGCAGGGGGACTTCAAGGTGAGAGCAGATGTACAGTTTAGGAAGCAGAAATCCAGTCAGGTGAACTCACTTCCATTCCTGACTCTCTCACAGATTTCCCAGAAATCTCCAGATTTCCCTCCCTGCCCCCAAGAAAGAAATGTTTTGCTGTCCTCATTTTTGGTATGTCTTGCTTGAGGTGCTAACTTTCAGGAGTGTGATCTGACCACTCATTTCTGTAGCAAGGTCACGGGGAAGTGTGCACCTCCAGGCATGTTCATGGCCAGCTCTGAAGACCAAAGCAGTGCTCAGTCAGTCGGCGCTTACTGACATTGTCCTAATGTCAGCAAAATTTTGTTATGTCATCTCATCTTTACGAATACCTTCTCACATATTTTCCTTCCCTGTAAAACAAGGATGCTAAAGCTAAAGGATATGGAAGAGATGTGGAAGATTTTTGTTACTCAGTGTTATCCATCCTTGCACTTAGTGAGACGGAATCCTATGTAAAACCAAAAAAAAGAGTATAATCATAAATTAAACATCATATAAATGAAGGAGGTCTCAAAATTAATATTGCCTGAGCAACCAGAACTCTGTTTTTCCTTTGAGATCTTCACTTTGCCACACTGGTATTATTTAAACAGATTACTGTGTCCATACTCATAGGTGAAGGATAAGCATTAGACACTGCTAAAGTTATTAGGTAAAGAATTTATAACTAAATAAATAGCAAAAGTTTAGAGAAAACCAGAGACAGTTCTACTGGTGAAGAAAGAAAAAACGTACTGCTCCAGCAACCACCAGCAGAACAAGTATAACTTCTTTCCCATACAAGAACAACAGGGCAAGTAATTTTGGAAGTCAAAATGAATGAACCACAATAGAGTTACAGAATGCAAAACGGATCATGCTACATATGGGAAGGTGGCTAGAAATCAGGTGCTTGCTGTTTTTTCAAACACAAGAAGTAGGGACCATTAATGAAAGCTCGTAGGAGACAGGTTCAAAGAAAAAAAAGGAGATGAGTCTTCACGTAACAGGTGGAATTTGTCCAAATGCTTTTCTGCTATCAGCACCTAATTACCAGAAAAATGTAGACAAATTGGATTAAGTCCAAAGAAAAGCTACAAAAATAATTAGGGGAGACTAAACTAAAAGAAAAGATTAAAAGAGAAATACTTGCATAATGCTGGCTAAATGACAACTAAGTCATGATTACATCTAAAACAAATATTTAAAATGGGCAAACTCTATGCTGGTTCATTAGCAGAATCATTTAGAGAGATACAAGAGAGTATTACACAAATATCAAGGAAAAATTAAGTGATGAACATTGAAGTTCAATAGTAGGGAAAAATTTATTCAGTCTCTGAAATGGAATTAATTGTCATAATAGTATATTAGATAAACACTAGAATCTACATTAATTTGGGAATGACCCTGCACTGCAGAAGGCAAAACTAGGGAATATAATAAGAGGAGATTTCTACAAGGGTTTTTGATCAGCAATTTTGGAAAAAAAATTTCAAGCCAAGTTTATAGTTTTTTCAGGAAATCGTCATTTTATTAAAAATTTTCATTCTCTTGTTGACATTTCTGATTGCATTGTTTTAAGAAATTATTATTATTATTATTATTATTATTATTATTATTATTATTATTATTATTATTATTATTATTATTATTATTATTTTGGTAAAGTATATTAAGGGTTGTATATATAAGGTATATAGAAAATTGTACAGAGAAAGTAATTGTTTTAGTCCTTCCAAATGTTATCTTGAAAAATAATAACTATTCCTCCATCTCAACCCTCACATGTTAAAATTCTAATTATCACTGTCATTTACAGTTACAACTTTCTTTTTAGCTATTCTCCTTCCAGATGTGCTCTTTCCCCATCCCATGCCCTATTTTAGGCACTCACCTTTCCGTTGTTGCCCCTTGCCTCCCAGCAGCAGCTGAGGGGTTTTTTTTTCCCTTCTACCACAATCCACTGCAGCATGGTTTCATTTTGCAGTGAAAGCACAATCACTCTGCAAAGGAGAAGCGTCTGCAGTCAGAAAGGCCTCCTTGCCTCTCCCTGCTCAGTAGTCTCACCCAGCAGGAGACAACGAAACAGCCCTTCAGAGGCAGGACCTCACCCACAATGCTCCTATTTGGCATTTCTCCATGTTTATCTGTCCAAACCACTGAGACTGTGCCATCTCAGTGTCAGGCCTTAAGTCTGCAGCTTAAATACGGTGTTTGAAGGCAGATGGGGGAGTGGAGAACTCTCCATGCTTTCAAAATCCAACCACAAGCTGAAAACGGACTCCTTCACAAGAAGGCAAGAAGAAGGTAAAGAGACCTAGGGAAGTTCCTTTGCCAGTCACATCCCAGCTTCCTCAGGGCTTAAAAAAAGTTCCTTCAAAGAAACATTCAGCAGCTGTGTCCCCACACACTGACCTAAATAGCACCCAGGGTAATCTGAATCTGAATGATATAAAAATGCAAAGAACTCAAAAGAACATCACAAGCATTGCTATTCAGTGTTACCACAGATTTTGACAATCTAATGAAATAAAAGGGATGCTTAAGAATTATCTGTTAGGAAAAAATGACTTAATAGACTACAAACAAAGAGAACAAAAAATGAAAGTGAAATTCCAGGGCAAGAAATCTAGCATGCTCTTTCCTTTACTGCAGATGGGAGCAGCAATACCTGGACCAGTCTTTCAGATCTGCCACTGAACTGTGTCACTGCTGATTGCCAGTCACCTTTGTCTCCTGCTCCTTCACTTCCGTGACACATCAGCCATTCAGTTGTGTGTCCATACTGTCCCCAGTGCAACACACACTTTCTCATCCCTTCATGTTTTCCTAGTTTTCCTCTTTTTTTCTCTCCCATAGCAAAACTCAACAATCCTCTTTTTCACATCACTATCATGATATTTTCCATGACAGAATGTTAAAACTAAATGTTTTTAATGTAAATAAAGTGATACACACCAAAATCATGTCAGATCAACAGGTCACTGTGATAATTTTGCATAGATGTCATCATCTTCTCCTCCTTCCCATCATTTGGAGGCTTTTCATTTTAGGTTTCAAGCTTGAGAGAACCGCATCTTCCCGTGTGTTTATACCAGCCACAGCAATCCAAGCTGGACTTAGCACAGCGACAGCAGCAGCAAAAAGAAATATGTTGGAGCAAGTTGTGGTTAAAAGTGGAGGTACTTGTTGTAATCCATGAGCTAAACATAGACAAATTAAGTAGGGAATGACGTGACTTCCAATTTTTAAACCTGAGGAGATTCCACAGGAAACCTTATCTTAAGTTTACAAAGAAGCTTTCTCCTGTCATATATCACAAGAATCATTATGGTTATGTATTTCTGAAACACAATAAGGAGCCTTTGCAGACTATACAGTTATTTAATTAATACACGAGGTACCGGCTTTTTCCAGTTTGAGAAGCAAAATTGTGTGATAAGAGCATAATGGCAATAGTTCGTCCATGGGTCTGGGTTTAATACCAGTATTATCTGCATAGACTGTCTAATGTGTTTAGCTTCTATGAAGAATTTGTTAACAGTAAATCAACATTGTCATTATTTAATAATATGGCTGCGTTCTATCCTGCTGGGTGGAAATAGTCAATTCTGACTTTCAAATATCTTCATTTCAGAGGTCATTTTATTGGAAGGGCAGCATTAGATAAAAAGCGCCCAAATCAGAGCAAGCATGAAAGTCTAATATGATTTCATTTGGCAAGAGAAATACAAACTGACATTTCTTTTGTCATGCAAATGCATGCTGAACGCACAGGGTGAGAGAGAGTTGTGTTGCACCGTGTTTACCATATACACGTTGATTCCCATTACAGGCCTCAGAGACAGAATCCCACTGTGTAAGAGCCATCTCCTGAAAGGTGGGTGAGAGCTTCCCGGCAGAGGCACCCCAGCGGTGCAGGGAAAAGAATGGTGAAAGGGCAGCAGGGATCAGCCAGCGCTACAGGACAGAAGAAAGGCCACAGCCAGGGTGAAGCATGCCCCTTCTCGGGCAGGTGGATGCCCTCTGTCACTGCAGTCTGGCTGGGTCCTTAGCGCATGATACTTCTGAAACCAGTTCCATTAACACATCAGAGAAGATGTTAAACCACCACAAATACAAATAAGACGGTCCTGCATCCAAAACACCTTACTTGCCTACTCAGATCAGCATTTGACACACACAACGGGAAGCTGCATATGCCGGGTATTTGGTTGCACACAAAACTGCTCACCACCTCACAAGTACAATAAAGGGCTGAGAAAATGCAGATCTTCTCTAGATACCTTGGGTCGGCAGCAGGGGGGCTATTTCTTTTACCTGCCTCTTACCACAGAAATAAAATGAGTAGCGGGTCTCCAGCAAAACCTCTCTGAGAGTGGTCTAGATCTAGTTAGTGCTTCACTCGCCACTTCTAAGGAAAGGACCCTGTTGCCACCTCCGCCTTTCGAGAGACGGTGGAGAGGACACTACTGCATCAGAGGGTGAAGGTGGTTTCCTGGGAGATGTTGGAGCACAGATAGCTTCAGCGTCAGTGAGGAGAGCTCAGCACTCCATTCTGACCCCAGTGAGTCAGTGGCAACCTCTGCGTTTCAATCTCACCACGCTCCCAGGCTTAACGGCATTGTGCAGCCTTGCTGGATAGGGCTCAGATGCTCAGCCCTTTGCAGGATCAAATCCATAGTGACTTAAAATTGAAATCAGGGTTACCAATAACTAAATGGAAATAGTGTTGTTTCCCAGAACACAGCAGATCTTTCACAATGTACTGGGGTGCATGTTTTTCGTCTCCACTGAGCTATGAACAATAGGCAACTCTCTGCTTTTATTAAAAACTTTGAGGGATTATTATTTTAGTTAAGCCTTTAAGAATTCATACCTATCTGGAAAGGGCAGCTTGTATAATGAACTTCCTGTTTTCATCATAGCTGGATACTGCTTTTTGCTGTCGCCTGTTATTACCCAGTTAATATGAACTGCCTGGAGTTTATTTTTATCTCACTTGAGCCTATTGTAAGGTCTGTTCAAGAACTTAACTTTCCAACCAGACAATGTAATTACTGCATCTAACGCTGACTTTAGGAATATATTCTTAAGTCCTTTTAAACAGCCAAGATATAAAGTGAAAACAGATAAATGAATAGTGGTTGAATACAAGTAATCTGTTCAACCCAAAAATTACCTTTTATTTTCAAATTATACCCTTAATTTCTAAAATAAGTATTTATTTGATAGAGAAGTCATGCTCCATTCATCTAATTAGTAATTTAAACTGGGGCGATGAGTAAATATTTGCCAAAATGAGCAGAGGAGTATTTTTATTTGAGGAAAAATCTGTAATTACTTAAATGTCTTGAGATCATAGAATCAAAAACTTTGAAGTCTTCTGTGTCAGATAATTTGTTTCATGTATATTAAATCACATTTAGCACAAATGTAAAGTACTTAAGACTGAAATGAGACTGAATGTAAACTCTGGAAAGGACACGTTCTACAATAGTCTTTCAAACTCTTATACAAAAGAATAAAAATAATAATAATAAAATCACATGGAATCACAGGATAATTCAAGTTAGAAGGGATCTCAAGAGGTCACCTAGTCCTGTCTGCTTAAAGCCGGATGAGCCTTGAGGTTACAAAGAGCTTCGTTCAATCAAAGGCCTCAAAATCCTCCAAGGACTGAGCGCGCACGACCCCCTCCGGATAACCTGTTTTAGTATCCAAGTCTCCTCATGGTGAACAGGTTTCTCCTCACACCCACTATGAACCTCTCTTGTTTCAACTTCTCCTTGTTGCATCTTGCTCTCCCACATTGTACCACTGAGAAGTGCCAGGCTCCATCTTCTTGATGACCTTGTCACAAATAGGGGAATGCTGCTATTAGGAGCCCTCAACGTGGTCTCCTGTTGAGGCTGGACAAGCCCTGTTCCCTCAGCCTCCCTCCACCAGGCAAGTGCTCCAGCCCCCTGACTGTGGCCCTCCACCGAACCCACGCCAGTTTATCACTATCTTTCTTGTTTTCAAGGGCCCAAAACTGAATACAGTATCCAAATGTGGTCTAATAAGTGCTGAGTAAATGGGAATAATCACTTCCCTCCACCTACTGACTGCACTCCTGTCCTACAGCCCAGGATGCTGTTGGCCTCCCTTGCTGCCAGGACACATTGCTGGATCCTGCCCAACCTGATGTCCACGAGCCCTCCAGGTCCCTTACACAGAGCTGCTCACTCTGTCCCCAGCCTGTGCTCCTCCGCAGGGTCCCTCCTTCCCAGGCACAGGGTTTGGCATTCTTCCTTGCCAAATTTCTATTAACTTCATTATGACGGATAATTCCATGAATTATTCTTAAACAGGAGCTTAACATTTTCCTCCCTTCTGTTTTCCTCTACCATTGCAGACTCATTTTACTACAATTTCTCTTAAAGAGATGGATTACATAATTCAGGATACATTTAAAATCTGATTAGATTAAAAAGAGAGATAAAGAAGTTTGTCCTGTTTTTCATGCAGAATTTCTTTTTCACTGTCGTCCACTTGCCATACATATTTTTATATTTGCTGCTGTAACTACTTTGGCTTTGACAGACCCATAAGAATTTACAGAAGCCGTTTACTAAAAAAATCCAATTTTTGTCTCTCGAGCTAGTCTGATAAACCATAAGTCACAGTACTTTCTATGTGTATACACTTTCAACAATTTCAGTATTAAACCTTAGCTATGACAAGCCTTAAATTATTTACTTTAAGCCAATTTGATATTAATAGTAATAAGTACTCTGCAGGAAAAGTGAACAGTAGTTGGAAACAGGTATGTTGAAAAGGATTTATAGATAAGTGAGGAATGCAAGTTTGACAAGTTAATTAATAGTAGCTTCATTAAGCTTCAATTAATTGCATATATCAGTGATTCTTAAGAAATTTTTTTGGTTTGTTGTAAAAATAATTTATTTCTGGCCAACTGCTGCCTGTGAAATTTCACAGAGAATATTGCAGTTTTCAAAAAAAGATGCTATAAATTACAAAACGTAATACATAGCATAAGCCCTAGAAGGATACATTTCTCTGTCCTTTCAAGGAGACTCTGTGCAATCTCAAGTGGCCACGTTAATACTTAGTTCAAACTTTTTAAAAGGAAATGCAAAAGCTTCAGGATTGAAGTTTCAAAGCTAGCTACTACAGGCTGTTGAACAAAGGAAACTTATTTTCATTTTTAAAGCTTTGATTTTTTTGCTACATGTCACTGGCATTGTGATTTTTTTTTAACTGTTTATTGCCTTTTACTTAAAACATTCACTCTGGAGATAAAAAAAAAATAAATCAAGAAACATTGTCATTATAAACCTTTCAAGACAATTTTCAGTGAAAGCTACTTGTGCTTGGTTTGCCATTTGACTATCTATTCAATATTAGGTCTGGTTCCTTTCTCTCCTTCTCTGTACATCTCCCTGGAAAACAATCTGACTTTCAAAGACTTCATCATCGGGAATTACATAGCAGGTATTTGGTTGAATTAGAACGCTCATAGTCCCCACATACAACGAAATGCGTTTGTGGTGGGTTGACCTTGGTCGGCTGCTGGATGCCCACCCAGCCACTCTCTTACTCCCCTTCCTCAGCAGGACAGGGGGAGAAAATAAGATGAGAAGATCAGGACACGGAGATCACTCACCAATTCCTGTCACTGGCAAAACAGACTCAACTTAGGAAAAATTAATTTAATTACTTGCCAATTAAGAGTAGAAGTGGATGTTGAGAAACTAAGACAAAAGTAAAAACACCATCTCCTCACCCCTCCCTTCTTCCCAGGCTCATCTTCACTCCTTCATCCCCAACTCCTCTACCTCCTCCTTCTTCCCGAACGGCACAGGGGATGGGGAATGGGGGCTGCGGGCAGTCCGTAACAGCTCCTCTCTGCCGCTCCTTCCTCCTCACGCTGTTCCCTGCTCCAGCCTGGCTCCTCTTCATGGGCTGCAGCCCTTCATGACCTGCTCCAGCTTGGGCCCTTGGCCTGGGCTGCAGTTCCTTCAGGATAAGACTGCCGCAGCACGGGGCCCTCCCCGGGCCTGCAGGGTGGTCATCTGCTCCACCATGGTCCTTTCCATGGGCTGCAAGGACACACCTGCTCCACCACGGTCTTCTCCGGAGCACCCCCTCCCCTCCTGCTGCTTTCCCCTCGGGGATCACAGGGCTGCTTCTCACAATTTTTTTTTCCTCACCTCACGCTGGCAGGCAGCATTTTGCTTTTTCTTACACAGGCTTTGCCCGAGGTGCCACCATCTTGGCTGCGGGGCCAGGCCGTGACCTGTGGTAGGGCTGTTGGAGCCGGCTGGAACCGGCTGGAACCGGCTGTGTCCGGCGCAGGGCAGCCCCGGCCGCTCCTCGCAGGGGCCACCCCTGCAGCCCCCCACTGCCAGCGCCGGGGCACTGGCATCCAAAGGGGTCTCTCTTTCCATTTTGGACTAGCCTGGCCAATCTAGGTGGAAATCGAGGACCACAAAGACGTTACTGGTTTTGACGTGCCTGTCCTCGCCTGCTGCAGCCAGAAACACCCGGTAGTTCTTCCACTGCCTTGGGTCCAAATGCCGATTCCCACACACTAGCAGACACTTGCTCACCCGCAGAAGCTGTCTCCTGGGATTATTTTCCTGTAAGGACGAGTTAGGCACGTGGAGATTATGTGGTTGAAGCTAGAATTTGTCTATTGCGCCGGTGCTAGCAAGCCTTTTTTAAAAGTCCTGCCACGGGATATTTCCTGTCAAGAAGTAATATGAACTCTTAAGTTCCTGCCTCGCTGCTTATGTTTCAATTGTGAATAATAATATTTAGGCCTGGATTGGTCTCAGTTAAATCAGTGTAAATCCAGAGAATCTACGTTGGCCTCATTAGTGCTACTTCAGATTCACAAAAGCATACCTAGGTATTAATAGTTTTGTACGGTAACCATAATATTGATTTCATGTCCTTTAAGCCATAGCACGCTGCAGGTCCATTCAAATTCTTACCGAGCAAAACATTTAAGAAAATCTTACTGAAATAAAATATTTGAAAAATACAATAAACACTTAAACTGCAAGCAACTGACATAAGAAAAAGTGAATTCTGCGTTGTCAGCGTGCTGCCTGTTGCAATTAATGAAATTAAAACGAGGAGTGAGGAAACATTTTAACTTAACCTTCTAAAGCAGTTTATCCCAGTGAGATCATTTAGGGCAAAGGATAACCTGTCCGGAGAGGTCATATCACTGAAGCACTGTATTTACAGGATGAAGAAACTAAGGGGAACTGTGTGGAGACCTATGCAAATTCTCCTGCAGCAGTGCAGAGGGAATCCCGGGTCATTAAAAATTAATTTTCCTTCGATTTTTCTGATGTGTAATCTGTTATTCCCAAATATGACACCACGTTTCATTAGCCAAAGAACACACACCCCACACTGGGACCGAACACAATAATTGAACAGCTTTAGATGTTCACTAAATTGACAACTGTGCACCACAATTCTGGTGCGTCAAACCCCAAACTCCATAAAATTGCAATATTTATCTCCAAAACCATAACTGTCTAAACATTTACATCAAGTTTCTTCCATAAAACACACATTGAAAGTTTAGAAATGTTGACTGAATCATTTCCTGTGACTCAGTGATTTGCTATTGCATCTGTGCAGAACACCAGGGGAGCCGGTTTTAGCTTGACAATTTTACAATTCAATGGAATGTTAATGGTTTCTTAAATTTCATATAAAACAGCTTCTTATCACATTCTTAATCTCTTATCAGCTCTTATCGAGAGTTAAAAAAAACCCTCAAGGCCAGATTATAACCATGGAGAGAAGAAGTAAGAAAATTCTCCCATGCAACCGATCTCAGATTAAAGATTAGCTACAACTGTGTGCCAGCTATTTCCTGTGATTGATCAGATATCTAGAGAATCATTACTCTGTTCCCCCATTGTATGTTACCCAGCATACATGACAAGAAGGGGGGGGTGTGCTGCTGGAGTTAAAAGTTGTAAACCCGCTCCTAGTATCAGCCAAAAGTAGTTTTGTCGCACCCTGGAGTCGCCCTCCGAGCAGTTCATGGATGTACAGGCTGGTGCAGCCATCTCTTCAAAGGGACCACGTCACACTGAAATCTAACCAATCTAAAGCTGGTCTGAAACGGGGTAAATCCCACATCTGACTCTAAATCCCCTGAGATTTTTTCTGCGGCTTTACAATACAGATCCTCTACTTTTTTCACAGGTTTCACTTTCCCTACTAACATATGCAACAATCATAGAAATATATATAAAAAAACCCAAAACAGTGCATGTCTGCATAAAACTCTTACAAAAAGAGTGAAACCGAATACCCACACTGTGCTGGCTCATGGACAGAGTAAACAAGCTGGAAAGAGAGAAAAGAGCGAGAGATCCTTTTCCTCACCCTCCCTTTCCAACACTTCTACTTACTTGAAGTTTAAGTTTAAAATAAGTTTTAAAAGTAGGTTAAAATACATCATCAACTAGATTTCTTTCCATTTACACTGCTCCATTAACACCTTTATAAAGATACTCGGCTTTTAGAACCCATTGTTTGTTTGTTTTAGGAGAAGCTCTTACTGTGCGATTGCTTAAAGCAGATAGGAAAGAGCAAACTGCGTGGCTTTTGTTGAGCCTGCATTTTAGAGCAAATATCTTTGAAGCACAGCCCACTGAGAAGAGCAGCTTTTCACAGGAAACAGAAGAAACTACTGTGCGCTCGAGACAAATGGGATTTTCCTCAGGCAAGAAAGACGTAATAAACATCTCAATACAAAATTAATTAAGAAATATGAAAGGTTGTGGGTTGATCTTTGCTTCTACAAAGACAAAGGAAGAACATGTCTACGCTGAAGGACCTACAAACTCCTTTAGAGCAGATTTCAGATATAAATAAAAAAATTTAAATGAACGCTCTGATATATGCCTGCAAACCAGTCAATATGACAAGAATGCGTAAGAAACGGCAGAAATGTGGATGCCATTCATTTCCTGTCACACCATACTGACAGATTAAAGCAGTGTAACTGCTGTAACATGACATGTTCCCGATCCCCCCTTTTCCTCATGCTCCTCATTTTCCATGTGCATCTCATAACAGCATTTCCCATTCTCCCTCTCTGGCTACTGCTCTGCATGACCCCATCTTAGAATCACAGAATCATAGAACCATGGAATGGTTTGGGTTGGAAGGGACCTTAAAGATCACCTAGTTCCAACCCCCTGCCATGGGCAGGGACACCTCCCGCTAGACCAGGCTGCTCAAAGCCCCATCCAGCCTGGCCTTGAACACCTCCATCTTCATCCCCCTGTTCCCTGGTACCAGGTTCTTTGACTCTGCAGGTCACACCTTCACTGCCCCCAGGTCACAGTGCTCTAGCCCCTTCCCTGTCTCACTGCCAGCCATTTCAGTGCCCACTGAAAATTTTCATTTACCGTTAATTATAAGTAACAGCAATTTAAAGACAAAAACCCCAGAGTCTAGTCCTATCCAAAGAGCAAGCGTAGTTATGAGTTGGCATGCAGGGGGAAAAGGAACCCTGAAATACCTGCATCAAAGTTGTACGCAGAAGTCTACTGAGGGCCAATGGTGAGGATACGCGGCCAAAGGTCCGAGCTGGCTGAAAAGGTATGTGATTCTTAAAGATTTTTTTTCAATCTTTGTCCTCTTACTCAGTGCCAGCATAGAAAGAACCACTCCCCAACAGATGTTGCAAAGTCTATTTGTAGGATCCCTGCATTGCCAATGCCTGCACCACTAAAAAGGGGTCTAGCTGTTGGTGGATTTTGTTATCATTTGAGGAAAACAATTTTTAAAGGAACAGAGTATACAGGACGTCAAGTGCTCCAAACTTTAAAACCTAGGTTTTCCCAAGGTTCTACTACAGAGAGAAGGATCTTCAGCAATGAAGAGAAGTCTACAGTGTTGGGTTAAAGGGACAGGTTTCTGTTCTGGTCAACAGAGCATTGAAGTTATCAGTCATTGAAGTCAATTTGTTCACTGAGAAGAAGAAATCAAACTTATGAAATTATATGACTTTGCTTTTTCTAGTGGGCTCTGAAACACATAAAATTCTCTCTGGCCTTAATTAATTTGTCTGAATTTAGGCGAATGCTCCTATATTTAGCTGTTTGTGTATAATCCTCATGGGACCAAGGCTAAAATTGTTGGCTGATATTTGACCTGCCTTTCTCTATTAGTCATTGCTTCTAAAAACTGTTGTATTTATGGCCCATCTCTTCTTGCTCTAATCTTAATGTCCACAGAAACAACTGAACACAGTAAAGCACTGAAGTTTACTCCACATTTTAAATCTGAGTCCTCTGAGGCTGATACTCAGTATTTTGCTGCTGTTTGACTTGTACTCATCTACTTTTTCTTTAGTTGAAGATTTTATTAGAGACTAAATCATTCATGTGAAAAAAAATGAACTAGAGAAGACATGGAACATAACTCATGAAATAAGAGAAGACCAACATCTAGATCACAAAATTCAGCAAAGTTCAGAAAAATTCAGGCATGCGAAGAGCTAAAAATGCAGTTTACCTATCGGTCCTCACTCAAGAAAAAAGAAAAAAAAAGGAAAAAAAGACATTTACAAAAATTAGTAAGAAAACTCTTCAGTTTTAATTGGAAAAATTGTTTTAAGTGGCAATTAAATCTGTCTCATTTGACCATCCCCTAAAAAGAGAGAGAATGTGTCTGTTACTTTGTCCCACACGTTCCACACCTGGTGTAAACCCACAACTGATCTCACTGATGCAGTAGCTATCCTAGAATTCCATCAAAAGCAGCTTATTTACTCAGGAATCTGACTTCCTCCCATGGCTTCAGAGAACTCCATTCTCCTTTCCTAAGTGCTTTGGCTTTTACTACCCATGTCTCCGTAACTCGGTGGAGCTCTTTTAATGACAAGGATGGAATACCTTCTGTCTAGGGTTCAGAAGCTCTTCTTCTGGTTTTAAAGTAGCAAGAACCATCTGCACTCAGATGGTCCCAAAACATCACCCTCCAAAGAAGCCTCCGCCCAATATTCGTCCTGGCTTCACAGTAGAGCAGATATACAAAATTCTGCATCTTCCTCTCGGCTCAGAAAGGGTTCTACACTCAGCTCCATGTTTGCAAAAGAGATCTGGAAAAAATGTTCTTTGTCTGAACGTTATTGTTCCTTGGGGGTGGCAGAGCATGCCCCTTCTGCAAGAGAGAATAGACTCCAAGGCCCCCCATGGCACACAGCAGCTCCCAGGGAATTTGTGATAGGCCAATACCCCCCATATGCCTCTAAACCATCCACAATCCCCGACAGCCACCATGTCAAATGACAATAGTGCAGAATCCCCAAAAGAGTTTCAGTCTTCTGACAATGAATTGAGAACTTTATTACAATAAGTAGACCAGAATTCCCCTTAAGAAGGCACTCCCAAAGTATGGTCCACCAGGCCAGTCTAAACGCTCTAAGGCTGGCCGCAAAAGTCTATTAAAACAC
Organism: Dromas ardeola; assembly: GCA_013398915.1. Taxonomy (NCBI): domain Eukaryota; kingdom Metazoa; phylum Chordata; class Aves; order Charadriiformes; family Dromadidae; genus Dromas; species Dromas ardeola. The sequence goes on along the minus strand of VYZM01004614.1, from coordinate 28,895 downwards.
TGTTTTCAACAGTGTCTCTTTTAAAGGTTTCACAAAACAGCTCAGTGGCAGTACCAGAGAAGGAATGAGAATAACAGGCACCCATCGGCCAGAAATTTTGGGAACTACTACCTTAAACGGTTTTCCCCCCCAACCTCCTACTCCTGACAGAGTTTTTCAACCCCCTTCTGCCAGGCATCCTTTACAGATTTAAAGTTACCACATGCATGTACCTTCACCAGGGTTCCCCTTTTCCATCGAGGCTCTGGCTCTTCTGAAGAGCAGCAGGTTCCAGAGCCGCCCCAATGCTCACAGCTTGATGACCACCCTGCCAACATGGACACCCTTGCCTAGAGAAAACTTCTGCCTTTTCAGTTCTTTTGGGTACCGAACACCACAGAGGCGGACCTCCTTCAAGAGACCCTGGGTTCCAGCATGACTTCGCAGCACACCGCATCTCAGTTAAGTTTACATACTTCAGTCGACAGCAGTCACATACCTTCTATGTCTAGCAATAGTGATGTCAGCAGGTATTGCCCAACATTTTCCCTACTTAGTTTTATTGCATCTAGATTGCCTGATTTCATCTTGCTCAAGACTTCTGTGGTTAAGGAAGAGAACGACGGATTTTGACACCTACAAGTCTCCTGTCATTTACACAAGGCCACTTGAAATGAAAGTGGTGGCGTCCCAGCTGCTGACTATGCAGCATGCCTGACTAGAAGATTGTCCTTTAACCAAGAGGAGCTCACACCGGCTAATGTTGCTACAGATGTCTGTCCTGCTCTCTCTTACCAGTCTGCTCCCTCATGGAGGGAGTGACCAGGACGTTGTACGCTCAAAACCACACTGTGGTTTCCGCAATGCCTGGAGCATTACAGACCTAAGGAACTGCTCTTAATCACGGTTATTCCTTCCAAATACTAAAAGAGAAAAAATACCTAAGATTCATTCACTGTGGTTTTAAGATGGAAGAAGTATTTCTACAAATGCAGATCAGTCAGTAGTTGCGACACGGGTAAGTCACAGAAACGTAGTGCCATTCAGCAGCTAGTGCTCAAATCTGAGGGTACATCTCAGACGTGGTATTATTCTAACCTCTGCTCTCAACCTAGCCTTCGCTTATGGACAAGCCCAAAACCTATTTCCATAAAGGTTGTATTTCTTCCTGCTGCGTCCCGCTGTATATTCTACCCATTTCTTCTACTGCAAACAATAAGGGGACTCTTTACATATTTGATTCATTCATTAAATGAAAAAATGTGATCATGGAATTGCAAATGCTGCGTAAGGTGACTGACAGGACATGTAGGCTCTACAACTCTTTTCATGTTCACTTTAGGTATATTTTGAGATGGAGATGCTACAGATTATATTTTTTGTGCAACAGCTAGGGTCAAATTTGGATGCATGTTTGATGTCTGTCTCATGGTTTTACCAATTCTACAACACATGTCATTAATATCTTTCGCAAACCTAACTATGTAAAACTCTCCCCTGGATGCACAGATGGAGAATGTACCACCTTCTAATGTCTCCTTGATCAATACAACACTTAAATCTGACACTGAATGTGTCTCCAGGTATGTCCTGTTTAGAAACAAAACAACACCAAGCTGCTCCGGGAGTTAGTATTAGAATTAGTTTTGCTACTTCTCTGAGAATTATCAACATAACCCAGATTAGGCTTGCTGTGTACTACACTCCCTCCCTCATTAGAAATTTCGCCCTAGTACTCATAAAATATTATAAGGGACACATTAGAAAATTACCAATTTGAGAAAGTTGTGGACAAACAATGTATTGAGAAGCTAAATCATTGACTGCGTTTTGAAACATCAAAAAGGCTTAGTTTTTCTTGAGTTTCAGTTTCCTATCTTTTTCCTGTCCTTGGCACTACTATTTGCCTTTTCCTGTACTCCTCAGGATGCATGACATTTCTTTGCAGACACAGGAAGGAAAACTGTCAGCAAGAAGCAAAACCAATGTGAAGTACTTGCCCTATATTCTGTGAATTGTGCATACTTTCAAAGAATGTGTTATTATTGAAAACTACTCCATCAGATGTCCTGAACACCCTTGGAACAGCCTCTTCCCCTTCCACAGCATAAGAGTCCCGTAAATACTGCTTTGGGGAATATTAGTCACATTAGTAACGCTCATCAGTGTAGACAACAGTAGACAGCAGAGAAGCAGGAGCAATCACAATTAGTGTTGTAAAGACTGTGGAGGAACGTGTACATAATTCGTTTTATCCAGCTGATACTATCGCTGTAACCAAAAGTGCGGGTTTTTCTGCAAGACAATCTGCGGGTGTAAGCAAGCACAGCATTGTTAATGTCAGAGCAACTATGCTACGTATGTATTTTTCTTCACTTACCAGACCCACCATCACAAATAAAAAACTACACCTGCCGGTAGCTCCTCGTTCCCTCAAAACCCCCTTCAACTTGCACAAAGCATGATAATATACCCTGTCCACACCTAGCCATATTAATATCATCATCATAGTATTTGCATTTTTTCCTCACCTGACAAATGCATAAAGTGCAGTTTCTCCTTCATTTTATTGTTTGCTGCCTTCATAACCTTTCATTTATGGCTGAGGAGTTAATTTAAATATGTGATACAAAGACAGCAACAGTCTTCATTGTGTTAATACACCTCATGAGGGAATTTCCTTTGAAGCAAGGTGTTGTGATTTGAAATAGTCTCTTTATACTGAAATGCTTCTGAAATCCCCTTCTAACCCTGACAAGGTATAATCTTTTCAGCAAGTGTTATGCAATATATATATTTTATACATATACATATATATATATATAATGCCAGCTTTGCAAGGTACTCTGAAAAGCAAAAAAAAAAACCAAACATGTATTAATGAATCAAATAGTACACAGAAATAAGAAAAAATGTCTGTAAACTAATCATTCTGAAGGACACCATTCTTCTAGCCATGAGTCTTGAGGTGCCAGACCACTCCATTTGCTGATACTAAACAAGTAAATCTGCAATAGCATTTAAGCAGGCGTGAAACTTTTCAGAATACTCATGTTCCCCACAGGCTCCTGTTCAGATGTTGCAACAAGTCTGCTAGATATTAAAACTAGTTCAAGTTGTAAAATAATTTTCACTTCCTTTTCTGAGTCTCTCTTTGCAAATTGCAGGCCAGAAACAAAACCAATACTCAGTCAACAGAGGATTAAGACACCATTTAAATATTTGTGCTCTGCAGTAAAAGTAAAAATAAATACCTGTCCTATTTATTCTACTACATTTATTACGAGCAGTCCATACTGTGCAAAAAAAAAAAAAAGGTATTCTGACTTAATGTTCTAAATTACTTACCTATCTAGAGCAACATTACTAAGAAAACACATAAACGCTTACCTATGTAACTTTTTAAGGCTTGTTTTTTCCTAGCCACGTAACAATTTCAGTAAGGGGTGTGATGTTTTTAGCAAAACTATCAGGTGAATACAGACCTCCTAGCACAGAGATACCAATCTGGATATTAGAATTCATTACACTGGCACAGCTTATAGCTAAAATACAAAATTGTACCAGTAATAATAGTATTTGGAGAAGGGGAAGTTGTATTCTTTTTCCCAAACCAACAGAAATTGACGCAGTAGCACTCTGAGTAAGAACGAGCTTTTCTGCATGCATGTATCCTCTTTCAGATCTAGTTGTGTAGGACGAAGTTGCTACCGCTCCTGGTTGCTCCTCCTAACTCATGAGTTGCAGGTTACCGCTTGCAGAGCCCTGCTAACAAAAGGGACCGTATGAGCCCTCCCTCATTCACATGGCGTCCGGTCTGCAAGGTTATCCGCTGTTTAATCAAACCTTCAAGCTGGGCCCACAGTGGATGAAGTAAGCACACTTATTACCATTACAAGATTTACCAGGGTGATACTCTTCAGCAGCAAGATCGGTAATGAAGGGATTATGTTTTAACATCCCCAACCAGCGCAGCTATTTGCGAAGTCAGCAGCTGTCACCACAGCCCAAAGAAACCATGACTCAGAAGAAAACAATGAGTGTCGGGATCCAGTATTTAGCCCTGATCAGCCTGCAAGGCATCCAATCGGGGGTGAACTATTAAGGTCTGAAGGTACTGATTAATAACGTCATACCTACAAACTGCCTTAAGGATGGGGACTCCCCTGCCGTTAATATACAGATACATATAAATCACGGGTGGAAATCTGGCTCTTGACTCCAACAGGGGCATGCTGTTATTCTGTCTTACAACGACCAAAATACACACTCACTTTCTGTAGCAATGGTCTGAAAAAAATCAGTGAAAGTTTGGATATAGTGGTCCATTATTGTGCAAACACATTATAGTATCCCAGTATGAAAGCAACATCATATACAGGTAAGAAATAATTCAGTTGCATTAAGGATGAACGTGAAGGCAAAACTACTTTGATTTACAAGATTCCCATAAGACTATTTAGTCACAAATTTCTTCTCCAGTCAAATATACGTCCCTGTTGTCTGGCTGGAAACATTACTAGCTCATATGATGTCATTTAAATTCTCTGCTGTGTGTCTACACAAATACAAAAACACTAGCTAACACTGAAGCGTTGGCTTCAAAAGTAGAGAAGCTCATTAAGTGACACTTATAAAAAAACAAGTTGCTCTGATATATGAATTTCACATCTTTGCCGTGTGTTTTTAACCTAATGATTCTCCTCCTAGTCACATAATATCATGGCACTCATTACTACTGATGGCAAATCTTAGGCACAGCTTTTTAAAGTATTCTAGAGTATAATGCGGCAGTACATTGCAAGGCCTAATACTTTGAGTTAAAAGAGATACTTTTTACCAAGGCCTGTAGTGAGGGCAAGAGGCAACGCCTTTAAACTGAAACAAGGAAGACTTAGACTGGACATAAGGAAGAAATTTTTTGTGATGAGGGTGGTGAGAACACTGGAACAAGTTGCCCAGAGGAGCTGTGGATGCCCCATCCCTGGAAGTGTTCAAGGTCAGGTTGGATGGGGCTTTGAGCAACACAGTGTAGTGAAAGATGCCCCTGCCCATGGCAGGGGGATTGGACTAGATGGTCTTTAAAGGTCCCTTCCAACCCAAACCACTCTATGGTTCTGTGATTCCATGATTCTATGAAAAGAAGAACGCTTGTATTGACATATTCTGGTGACTTTGTCCACAACATGAAGGTCTTCCTGCATAGCTCTGCTGAGGAAAAAGTCAAATTTTTATTTTAAGTGGTAATCCTGATGGTGAATGCACCATTGTAACCAAAACTTATTCTATAGTACTGGCACAGGTACTGAGGCATTGATGCAGGTCATGCTTCGAATATTTGCCTTGAACCAATAGTCAATGGTACTCAATGAATCTCAGGTCGCTCCTTATCTCAAAATCATCAGCTACAAAGGTGCACTTAGGACTGCAGACAGGATTACATCTGTTCCTTGAGATTGAGGCCCCAAACCCTCATCTTCCTCCAAAATTTAAACATGCTCATAAGAAACAAGAAAAAGTCATCATTGCACATCTTAGGTCTACAGTGTCACAGGAATGCACAGAATACTTAATATAGTCAACTCTATACACTATGCTAAAAAATCTTCAGTTAATAAGTGAATGGAATTACAATTGTAAATAAATACACAGGCTGTTAAGATTTAACAATTACATAGGGTTTAGGGTCAACAATTTTCCAATGTTATTAGAATAGCAAATATATAAAAATAGATTTGGTTTCCTGATAAAACAACTCTGTATTTATAAAATTAAATTAGCATTACACTGAAATATCCTTCTTTCCACAACGTCATAAATGTAGTTACCACTCTAGTCAGGCATGTGAACACGACTTTCTGGTGATTCCTCCAAATTCTTCCCTTCTCCTTCTGGTGATTCCTCCAAATTCTTCCCTTCTCCTTCTGGTGTTTCATCTTCCATATTCTACATAAGTATTGATAAGATGTATGTGCCACCATTAGTTATTAAAACATAGGACATTAAACGATACAAGGTTGCTACTCCCTAGAGCACTGTGTTTCAGAAATCAGTCAGCAGCTTTCATTCAATATCTGAACTAAAAAGATTCTTCATACTCTTTAAACTTTTCCCACACTGTTAAGGGTGGAATTAGACGGTTTTCCATTAAACTAATGTATGCATATCCTCAGAAAAAAAAAAAAAAAGGACTTTCCTCAGTCTAAAACTCTTCTACTGCTATTATTAATGCTACAACATGGTACTGATTTTCTTCTTTTAGTTGGGTATTTGGTGAATTGAAACAATGATTGCTAGTGGTTGAATATATTCCATACATGATCATACAGAAGGCTACACAGTAGTGTCATATTACAACAGAAACACATACGTGTACATTTCTTTTGGAGAGATTTGGTTTCAAACAAATGTCTTTGATTATTGGCATGGAGAGTTATTTGTTCACTATTTCCGTTTCTTTTTTTTTTCTTTTCCAAAAGCTTTACTTAATTATACTTCACTATGGTCCTTAAAAGGTTCACTTTTACTTCGAAGAGTAGCTCTGTGGAAAAAGAAATTAGCTTCTTACTAGCTCTATTTTATTACATTTCAAATCCAGAACCATAACTTTTTACTCCAGCATATGGGCATCACAGCACAAAATAAACACATTACTGTAGTATAATGAATTATTGTTCAGCAGCTGAGCAACAGTAACTGACCACACACGTGCTTTTAGCAAAATCGGACCCATTATTTTGAACACTGATGAGGATATACATTAGGCTCTCCTCACAGCCACAACAAAGCAATTGTGTTTTTCCAAAATACAAATCCCCTGTAAGACAGCAATCTAGATTCTGTATTTCCTCCTGAACTATCAACAAAACCATGTCCTAAGCTTCACTTCATGTATTTACTGAAAATTACTGAAGACTAAGTGTCTTCAGCATCACTAAAGGCCTAACAGAAAAATGATGGGGTTGCACCCATGCCTAAAATGTCTTGCAGATTCTTTACTGTGGAGACAGCACAAAAATGCATGATGAATCTCATCTGATCCTCACATCTCAGGCTGCAGTGGGAAGGCTCATCCTTGTCACACTTAGGCAGAAATCACTTGATACGGTGCTCTCTGGAGACCCAGCAAGCGTGGAAACAAAGGATGCCAGGCTTAGAAAATCACTCTTTGAGGGAAGGGGGAAGAATAAGTTTTGCTATCAACAGGTGCTTATTACAGCTAAGTGGTAAGTCTATCTTACAGTAACCCATTAGCTATGTTTGAGTCATGGTGAGGTATTTAAATTCTATTAGCCAGGAAGAAAACTACCTAAAGCGTTGCCAGCACTTCCAGGTTTGCATTGACTGAAATCACTGCAGGGAGATACAGCCTCAACAACAGCACAGATCCATACAACCCCAGCTTACTGTGTGCTCACCTCCGCCTGTGGCAAAGTCCATGGAGGAGAAACCTTCTCCTACATTTTGATGTTAGTTTTCTTTGTAAACTGGCCATCTATTAGATGAACTTAGACACTGATTAAGGGTGTAAAAAACCAAGACAAGAATAAATTTAGTGGGGGAGCTCCACCTAGCTGACAAAATTTCGCAATTTGGCCCAGTTTAATTTTACACACGGTGACAGACACTATTTCACCAGGCAAGTTGTTTCCATACAAAAGCTCCCTACAGAAACCGCAAAGCCAAATGTGTAACCTCCAAAAGCGCAGGCAGGACATCACACTGTTGATGCATCAGAATCCTGATGCTGAAGGTTCCTCTTCCAGAGGTCCTGTGTGCGAGAGTATGAGGGAAAAACAGTTCTGCTGAGCGCATTCTTCCTTCACCTTCCTGCCCTCTTGATTCCCACTCAGAGTTGGGAAAAAACATAAAGGAGCAAGCAGACCAAAGAGAGGTGTTAGAAACATGGACACCAAGTGCTCATGTTGCATCTTTGATCATTTCCCCCCATAAAAGGACTTGGCAACTTCATAGCCCTTTGTGTTTCAGATTTAAAAAAAAAAAAACAAACAAAAAAAAAACCCAAAACCCCAGTGGTTGAGTTGCACATGAAGGATCAGCAAAGGCAAATTTTATTGAAGAAATCCATTTTACAGACAAGTACAGAATGCCATGAGGTTAATAAACTTCCACCTTCCTCGACAGGCTGACTACCTACTGGTAGATAGACCTACTGGTCTTTTCTCACAAGCTCCCTACCTTTTGGATTTGTTTGTTGGTTTGGGATGCGAGGGTTTTTTTACACTATTTTGGCTATGATGTGATACAGCTACTGTTAGAAGTCATTGGTACCAGGGATGAAGCCATTTATAAGGCCAGCAGAATTTGAATGCTACGACAGAAACCTGGAGTCAGCTGAATCCTGTATTGTAACAGGTCAGGACAAAACCAAAAATGTAAAGAAGCTTTTCCCCAGATCACAAAACTACCATGTGTGTCATGAAACCTATCATTTAAATCCATTTCAGCTTCTGGAAATGTAAGATAAAAACATGAAAAATTTTTAATGGCTTGAAGAGGGATCCTAGGAGCCAAAGACCAGTATGTCTGACCTCCCTAGTGACCAAACTAGTAAAAACTACTAGTAGAAGAGAATTGGCTAAATTCTTAAAAGACCAAAAAAAAAAGAAAGAACAAGAAAACAGAAAAAAAAAAGGCAGGGATAGTTCATCTGTTTTAATAATAAAGAATTGGTGACTCATGAAGTAATATCTAAACAGAACACCAGCTTTCTTACCAGCTCATAACTTCCTTAGCAGTTTCTTCCTTAACCAGTTTCTATTGGTCCAGCATAATTAAATTTGATCAAATATATGCTAGCCAGTTTCTTGAAAGAAGAACTCTAGTCGATGCATGAATAAATGTGCAAAGCAAGCTATTGGCAAAGTGAGCAACATACTTGGGATAAATTGTTAGCTTCCATGCAGAGAACAGGTTTGGGGGTTTATTTATTTTTTTATACGTAATTTAAGGAGTCTAAATAAGTTATTTCAAATTCTGGAGACCCCCAAAGCATTGGTAGACTCAGGGACCACAAAACCCCAAAGACAACTCTCAGGTTTAAATTTGCTCTAAAAGGTATTCCTTCCACCACTGCACTTTTTTCTGGGCCTTCAAACTGAAAAGTTGAAAATCACTTGTCTAACAGTAAAATGAACACTTAAAGCCCTCAGCAAAGACCTAGCTACAGGAGATAAGAGTAACATGATGTGTAAAACAAAAATAAATTCTTTCCAGTAACTTGAAGAAATTACTCAAACCAGCATACATATACCAGATTTTTTTTAATTTTATTTTTAAGAGTTAAAAATAACTTTGCATTATTCATTAATTGTGAAAAGTGGTATACTTGCGTGGAGCATCTTTGTCCCTTGTACGGACTATTCCCCTAGCTACCTAATTATTGTGCTTTTTTTGGAGACAGGGAGTTAGAACATCAGTACTCAGAACTTTGTCATAGGCAGAAGTTTTAACAACAGAATCTCTATTATTGCCTTCAACCTGATTCAGGAGATACTTTCTGTGTAGACAACTTCTTGGTATTTTCGATCACATGCTGAGCAGACTGCCACTAAAAAACATGTATTTCAGCATTACCTCACTTGCTTTGTACAGGGTGTTATTAAAAAAACAAACAAACAAACAAAAACACAACAAAACACCAAACCCCAAAGAAACAAATACACATTGGAAAGAGTAGTTTTCTTTCATTTCCAGTGTGAGTGATTCAGTCTTGAAGAAGTAACAAACAATAACTTTATAGGTTTCATTTTCTCTTCTTATTATTAGATTGTGGTCCAGCAAATGCATCTGATATACTGTACATATATGTATTCACAAGGCTGTCTTAGTGGTTATGTTTTTCCCAAAGTCCATAAAGTTAACAGACAACTTCATTCCTGTCTTGCTTTTTAAAGGCTTCAGGAATTAAAATAAGTACTCTCCAGCCCAGGACCCACTCTCAGGGCTGTTATGACCAGCTGCTCTTCCACAGACAGAAGTGGCTCCTGTAAAGTGACTGGGTGAACTAGTGACAGCGCTTTGGCTACAGTATCGCCAAAACACAGGCAATAACCAACTTGTGATCTTTTCTACCTCAAATTTAGACAGCACCATCTCCCGTGTCTCTAAATGTCTCAAAGGAATTGGTACTTCGCTGAAAAACATATCACTAAGACAAACTCAGGGGAAAAAAAGAGGCTTTGCAGTGAGGAATGAGAAACTGAAAAATGGTCTTTGACATTACTAAGGCGCACCTAAGACTATGTACCCTCAGACCACCCCGCAGATCATTTTCCCCAAGCCTACTGAAAGCTTATGAACATTCTGATATCATAATCACTCATCAAATCAACACGTGACAGGCAACAGACCAGGCCATGGCTTTCTGTATGTTTTTTCACATTGAAGGCAGGCCTGCAGGCCAGCAGGTCAAGGGACGTCATTCTCCCCCTCTACTCTGCACTGGTGAGGCCACAACTGGAATACTGTGTCCAGTTCTGGGCTCCCCAGTTCAAGAGAGACAGGGAACTGCTGGAGAGAGTCCAGCAAAGGGCAACAAAGATGACTGAGGGATTGGAGCATCTCCCTTATGAGGAAAGGCTGAGAGAGCTGGGACTCTTCAGCCTGGAGAAGAGAAGGCTGAGGGGAGACCTTATGAATGTTGACAAGTATCTAAAGGGTGGGTTTAAGGAGGATGGAGCCAGGCTCTTTTCAGTGGTTCCCAGTGACAGGACGAGGGGTAACGGGCACAAGCTGGAACATAGGAAGTTCCGTTCAAATATGATGAAAAATTTCTTTATGGTGAGGGTGCCAGAGCACTGGAACAGGCTGCCCAGGGAGGGTGTGGAGTCCCCTTCTCTGGAGACTTTCAAGACCCGCCTGGATGCAGTCCTGAGTACTGTGCTCTAGGCAATCCTGCTTTAGCAGGGGAGTTGGACTAGATGATCTCTAGAGGTCCCTTCCAACTCTGAAATTCCGTGATTCCATGAATTTCAATTATTTTCATCTTTTTCTATTCAGGAACAAAGCCTTCCTTTCCTCAACCGATACATGCACACACCGCATCCCACGAGCAAAATGTTTCATCCGTTACAAGCCACACTGCAGAGCATCACAGCGACTACTCCCAACATCAGTGCCGAGAACATAAGGCACGCTCCCCACGTCAGGCCATAATTTCACTGACCCTGACAGTGGCCCAGGCAGTTTAAGGTCTTTCGGAACCAGAAACAGCATCACAACTTTGTGTTTAGTAACCCTTGGTGGACCTTTGTCCCCCTAATTTGTCAATCACTGCTTTAACCTATTTATTCAAACCACCTGGAACAGTAGGGGACACAATGTAATTACTTGCTTGACTTTTTTTCCTCCCCTTGCTGTTTTTAAGCTTGCACCCTGAAGACTCCATTTTCCTTTACGGTTTATTACTGAGAAAGGAATTATTTGCTCCATGTCCTCCTACCCACCATTTATCCCTCTGCAGAGAACTATCACATTCAGTCCCTCTCCCCTGAAATTTATTAAGGTGAAAAACTTTTCTGTCCTTATACAAAAAAATATTCCAATGATCCTTGTTCCTTTGGTCAGTTTTTTTCCAAATTCTACTCCATCTTCCTTTTGATAAGGTGGCCCAAAATGCATGCAGCTTTCAAGATCTCCATGGATTCATATAACGGCCTGATACTTTTTTTTTCTTTTTTGCTCTTTCTACCCCTTCCTCACATTGTTCTGCTTGCCTTTTTGACCTCCGTTGAGTATTGAGCTGACATTTTCACAGAACCATTCACAATGAGTCCAGGATCCTTCCTGAGTGATAATAGGTAATTTAGAGCGCATCACTGTGTATATATAATTAGCTGGTTTTCTCCATGTGCATTATTTTGCATCTATCAATTCTGAATTTCATCTGCCATTTTCTCACTCAGTCACGCAGAATTGCAAGATCTTCTGCACTGCTTTACAGCCAGCTTTAGTTTTGATTTCTCTGTAAGCTTTGTCATTCCCTCCATTCTCCTCAGACTGCTTTTAAACATAAAAATACAGAGACAGCTGCACCGTGTCAGATCAGTGATCCCCCTAACCAAGAGTTCTGTGCAATATTGACTAAAAAAAAAAAAGACGCTTAGGCAACAGCATCAGAACACATCCCTGAAGACTTTCCGCTCTCAACCGCTCCTGTGTTTGCACGCTGTGTCTTTATAGCTACTAACTCGCGATGGCTCGCTTTTCCCTGCGGCTGCCTCCTTGGACCCAGGCAAACTTCTAGTACTTGTCATATCCTCGGGCGAGGAATTTCAGAGCTTAGCGATACACTGCGAGAAGAACCACCTCCTCTTGTTCTGAACCTGACACCCACCAGCTTCCTTTGGCACTGCAGACACTCGGTCTCTAGTCACCCTCTAATGACACCCTTGATTCGGTGGACTTCTGTTTTTAAAGACTGAGCCATTTGTTAGCTATTTCAGAACAGATTTACAGTTTCTTTAGGCTCAGGCCCAAAACTTAACTATCGAGCTGAAGGACTACAACAGCCAGATGGGCCATCAACATTGTCCAATGCTTTTCTGGAAAAAAAAATTGCAGTGGGTATTTTCTCTCTGCTATTTGATCTCCTTACTCTCACTCAAATGCAAGCTACAACAGATCAGTGAGGTTCTTCTCCCAAGAACACTTACAACACTCCTGCAACAGTTAATAAATTTTACTGTTGCATTTCAACAATCAATAACACATCTGTAAATAAAAAGTATATTAAGAATAGATGTGCAGAGGAAAGAGGGAAGCAGGAAAAAAAAATGAAGCTAAAATTTTTAGAAACATTCTTCTGTGTTTCTTTTCTACTTGGCTTTCTATTGTCTCCTCTTCGATTTTTCCTCACCCAAAAAATAAGCCTAAGTAGTATTTTTACTGCTGGCCAGCAAAGTGAAAGTTCTGAGGAGTCATGAGGAAGACTAACAAAAACTTCGCAGGAATAGTGGGAAAAAATTTACACTAGTTTTTCTATACTTTTATATACATTGTTATTTGGGTTTTTTAAAAAGAAACTGAGATCATCCCTGTCTACACCCTAGGGATTCTTTTTTTTATTCCCCAGTCATTGTGGAAAGTCAAGATTGAAGCAAGTGAATTTTACGCTTAATTCCGAGGACAGGGAGGTTTATAGTCACTCTGATGTGTTCCAGGAATGAATCCCTCAGTTGTGGGCTAGCTGCAGAAGCAGTTTGTCTCTCCCATTCATTCCCCATTTCGCCAACAATGCCATTGTTCCAGTGGAATGCAGCTGTCATGAGCGGCCGTGACTGCAGAAGGTGTTCCCTCAGGCAGCTTGGGCCATCGCCATGGCGCATTGTAAAGTCTAAGACGAAAACCAAAACCTTGAACTTGTCTTGGTACTCAGCGGGGTTACACTGCAATGAGCAGAACTTCAGGGTGATATGCTTTCAGCAGCCTGTATTACAGAGGAGATGAATTGCTCCATTTTGCGTCAGCTTTGCAAATCTATACCATATGACTGGCTACTAAAAGTCAGTAGCCAACTACAGCACAAGGAATCACAGCTTCTAAAGTTATTGTGAAATTATGGGGGGAGGGAGTGTTTCAGTATTTATACAAGCGAGAGGCACAAACTGGATTCAGGAAACTATTTAAATATAAATAAATCTGTACAATTATGCATCCATGACTCTACCGAATCCCACACACTGTTCAGCCAAGAATTTATTTTAGCTTAATACTTAACATAACTCCTTTCTGCAGTTTTAAGAAACAATTAGGACAGTTTTCAAAAAGAAAACATTTACAGTTCATCCGAAAGTGTACATGCAAGCCCGCATCTTTACATCTATACAATCATTATACCAGGATGCACAAACTGATTTTTTCACAAGGGGAATTCAGGCATCACTTGGAAGTAGAGGTTAACATCACCAGTTTTTACCTACACTATTGATTTAGATCTTGTTTTTGCAAAATTCTAAGTCTTTACTGTTGAGTCGCACTACTTCAGTATGACATTTCCCATATTTTCATCAGGTTCCCAAAAGAAAAAAAAAAGTCTGCCGTGCAATTACTCCAGCCTTCACCACCTGTAAGAGATCTCATCAAATATTAACAATTAAGCTTACCTTCCATTCCTTCTTTTTCAGCAGTCCTACCAAGTTCTATCAACAATGACTTCCAAATCATTTCGCTTGTTCAGCCACACTTCCCCTACCCAACCATCTCCACCAATAATTGCTTTGACACAAGGCGTTTTACACTGTCTCCCGTAACATCCTGATAGATAAGCTCAGGAAGTGTGGGTTAGATGAGCGGACAGTGAGGTGGACTGAGAGTTGGCTGAACGCCAGACCTCAGAGGGTTGTGATCAGCAGCACTGAATCCAGTCAGAGGCCTGTAACTAGCGGTGTTCCCCAGGGGTCAGTACTGGGTCTAGTCTTGTTCAACATATTCATCAATGACCTGGATGAGGGGACAGAGTATACCCTCAGGAAGTTTGTTGATAATACGAAACTGGGAGGAGTTGCTGACACACCAGAAGGCTGTGCCACCATACAGCCAGACCTGGACAGGCTGGAGAGTTGGGCAGTGAGGAATCTAAAGAAATTCAACAAAAGCAAGTGTAGGGTCCTGCACCTAGGGAGGAATAACCCGAGGCACCGGTACAGGCTGGCGGCTGATCTGCTCAAAAGCAGCTCTGCAGAGAGAGACCCTGGAGTCCTGGTGGACAACAAGTTGACCATGAGCCAGCAATGTGCCCTTGTGGCCGAGAAGGCCAATGGCATCCTGGGGTGCATCAAGAAGAGCGTGGCCAGCAGGTTGAGGGAGGTCATCCTCCCCCTCTACTCTGCCCCAGTGAGGCCACATCTGGAGTACTGTGTCCAGTTCTGGGCCTCCCAGTTCAAGAAGGACAAGGAACTGCTGGAGAGAGTCCAGCGGAGGGCTAAAAAGATGATCAGGGACTGGAGCATCTCTCTTACGAGGAAAGGCTGAGAGACCTGGGTCTGTTTAGCCTGGAGAAGAGAAGACCAAGAGAGGATCTCATCAATGCTTATAAATATATAAAGAGGGGGTGTCAAGGGGATGGGGCCAGACTCTTTTCAGTGGAGCCTGGCAACAGGCCAAGGGGCAATGGGCACAAACTGGAAAACAGGAAATTCCATCTGAACATAAGGAAAAATTTCTTTCCTTTGAGGGTGACAGAGCTCTGGAACAGGCTTCCCAGAGAGGTGGTGGAGTCTCCTTCTTTGGAGATATTCAAAACCCACCTGGATGTGTTCCTGTCCAACCTCCTCTAGCAGGGAGGCTGGACTAGATGATCTCAGAAGGTTCCTTCCAACCCCTACCATTCTGTGATTCTGTAATAATTGGCCCAATGTCCAAATGATCACCCACAAGAACAATCACTTAAATCCTCAATCATCCATTTTCTAGCTGTTCCCCATCATTGACTGAGGAGATCCGAACAAAATTAAAACATATTTCAGATGCCTGCACTGGTTATTTCTGCCTTGCATTACTTTTGCAGCACTGCTTCCACGACTAAAGCACAAGCAGTGTTAATTAAGTGCATTATGCACTTTTTAAGTATCAAATTAATTGAAAGAGAGCAATAAGTGTATCCAAGTACATTGCTGTAAATAATTTACTGCAAATGCATACAATATCAAATCACTTTGGCACACTGGATTACAAGGGCTAACGTGAGAGTCACCAGTGCCCCTCCCACAAAGAAAGACCATGCTGCCTTTCCTCAGACCTCTATGAGCAAAACAGAGGGGATTAGTCTTTCTCCAAATACTTCCAATCACCTTGGGGGAACAGGAAATGGAAAGCATTCACCAGTCCTCCATGACTACTTGCTGCTCTAGAGGCCTTGATAACATTAAAGGCAGATTGATTCTTTTCCCAGAGAGATCATGTCACAGGCTTGCATCTCCTTCCCAGTGCAAAAGTCTTGGCTTTGCCATGGAAGATTGATGAAGTTGCAGACCAACTAAGGGAGGGGAGGGAAGACTGCTCACTAGTAGAAGAGACCATCATAAGGAAAGGCATCCACAAATCTCATCATACGTGAGTAGCTCTGTCTCCGCTACATGCCAGATCCCAGAGCAAAACTCCTTTTAGTGTCTATTCATGACTGAAGTCAGTTATGAATGACAAAGTCAATAGCAGAAGAGTGCATAATGAAAACCAAATGTCAAAAAATGTTTAGGAAAAGGCTGAATGTAAGACAAGAAAAAGCTACATGCTTTAGACATTACCCGGTTTCATTAGCACTTCCTCCACAAACAGATCAGCTTGAAAAAAAAAAGTAAATATAAGTTTTATTAAAACCCTAGAAAGCTAACATGAAACCACTCCTTATTTTTAATACATAAATGAGCAAAACTAGTCAATTAGGGAAACGGGAAGTGGGAAAGTCCAGAACTGGCCTATTGTGGAAGGAAGGAGACCCAAAACAGAGACTGGAAACTCTAGAGGTATAACGCAGAAGAAAGATCAGAGTGAAAAGAAGAACAGAAGGCAGAGAAACTAAGAAGAGCATTTTTAAGTGTGACCACAGATGTAAGCTGAATGCTGACATTAACAAACCACATTATCTTGTGCTCTTCTGCTTACCAGGTCCCACTCAAATCATGAAGTTAACCTCATGAGAAGTTTTGCTTCTCGTGAAAAGAAAAACAAGGCAGCAAGGAAACCAGTGTCAATTAAAACATTTCTTAGAACATGGAACCCTTGCACACAGGATTGTTACAATCATATTCAAGAACTGTACCGAGCCACACTTTTTAGCAATTAAAATACCAAACTGGAGGTTAATACAATCATGTGCATTCTTATATTCCATCCAAACATGCTTTTTAACTTAATTTTCTTCAACAAATGAAATATTTCTGGAAAAGTAGCAACAAGAATTTGTTCAAGATTAATGCTAGCAAATTTGGGCCTAGACATGTATCACAGAAGTAATAGAATGCTTTATTTATTAAAAAAAATAGATCTGATACATTGAATTCTGTAAAACAGACTGGAGCAGCTTCACTGACAAAAGTATCCCAGTCTACCTGAAGTCAAACCTTTAAAAAAAAATTCCAAAAAAGGATGATTTTTTGCCAAGTACTCAAAGAACGTACAACATTGTCACGTTAATATCAGATTCTCTTATGATCAAGTGTTGTTGCAAAAATATTTTTACTGTTTACCATTCGCAATGAAACACTATCAATTAGCCTGATCACTGACAGCATCACTGTAGAAGATGTTTACTCCCAGCACTGAGAATTAAGAGGTATCTGAGCCTGGGGAGACAACTATAAAGGAGACTAGTTTTTTGTTTCATTACTGTACCCTATAGAGCCATTATGGCTTTGTGTCATAATCATCTTTCTCTGCCTTCCCCTAAGCTCTATCTTTGTTCTGCTTTAACATGTCTTCTATTCAAGCAAGCCACAACACTGATAGAATTACTGCCCATGCACATAAACTGAAAGGGTCACTCCTCTTTTTTGTTTAGATTGAGCCCCACCAAGATTACGTCTAACTTCCCACCTTTTTCATCCTCCTTAATTCAAGGCCTTGGGACCCAGGAGTGAGAAGTGACACAGCATTAAAATCAGCTTTCTTCAGACCACTGTCAAGTGTCCCAACTCTATTCTTTCTGTGGGAAGAGAGTTCACTGCACACAAGTGCTTTTGCTATCAAAAACCTTTAAATGGCCAACTAGTAACATACTTGAACCCTGCAGGAGACCTTTAGGCATCAAATGGCACAAGGCTCATTAACAAGAAGCTCAAGATCAGTTTAACAGAAGCTTGCTAACAGTGTTTTGGTGCAAATACATCTAAAGATCTCATTTTGCCCAACAGCGGCCCTGTACAATAGCTCTCCCCAAAGTTCTCTTTGAAATATCACAAGGCAGACATACTAAGTCAACTTCTCTGGGAAAGACACTGCTGTGACTTGACTCCACCACTGTCAGAGACATAGGTTAGTCTGAGGGCTTGTTCATAACTAGATCCTTTCATCCTTTTCACCTGCATCTACACAGCTGCCAATGTCTTGGAATTCATACTTTGGGGATGACTAGGTAGAGGCAAAGATATCAGCCGTCCCACTGATGATGCTACATGTAATCTATCTTATTGCAATGGTGGAAAACATCAGAGGAAATCTGTCACAGATGACCAAACTGCTCCTAGTTTCAGCTCACCTCTGCAGCCACATGTACCACCAAGGCAAATTCTCCAGCAAACTACAAACCTTACAGATAAAGCAATGGCAGAACCACCAGGTTTCTCTCCAAGAATTCAATTACTGAAGAAGCAAACCATTTTCTTTGAAAACTGAAGCTGATATTATCATAAAAGCTGAACTCCCGGAGGGCTGACGTAGTCTCTGTATGATGTTCCAACAGACCACATACATCAGAGAAGCGTATACCTCCAAAAAATTGCAAGATTAAGAAATTCTCCAACATCTCCAAGAAATTACTGTCAAATATGCCCTAGAAAGCTGACCAGAGATCAGAAATTACAAGTATCACTATCCAACCCACTGCTACTTGTAAAATTTTCACTTCATCTGCAGAAAGACAGAAATGAATTTGTCTGCTCTACCAGGGCTAGAAAATACATACAAAACTCCCCAAACATGCAGAACTCAGTGGAAACCTTGAGTCACTAAAATGGACAGTTCTCTTAATGGGAGAAGTTACTTTTTAAATTCCATTGATATAAAAGCACAAGACAAGAAAAGTGTAATATCAAATGCTTTCTAGCTTTATAACCTGTAACTTAAGCAAACAAATCAAGTTTTAGATGTTGACCTACAAAATTAAGCATAAAAACACCATGCAAAAGAAAACAATTAAGACTGATAG
Organism: Dromas ardeola; assembly: GCA_013398915.1. Taxonomy (NCBI): domain Eukaryota; kingdom Metazoa; phylum Chordata; class Aves; order Charadriiformes; family Dromadidae; genus Dromas; species Dromas ardeola. The sequence continues at coordinate 10,033 of VYZM01004614.1, read as the reverse complement.
ATTTCCTGAAACCCCAAGTACTGTAAGACTTATAGAAAGTATATCTGTTATTTACACTTTGTTACTGCTTTGCAAAGACTTAGGAAAAAAAAAAAAAAAAGCAAAAAACACACAGCTTGGTGCAAGCAATAAGAGGCATGAGATGGCCAAGTGTGACACTCTCCTGCCCAGAAAGCTTACAATCAAAAATAGGCAATAATTTAATTATCATACTATTTAGCAATAGTTTAACTACCAGAATTGGATTTCTTTTCCAGAGTTTAGCAATAGGTTGTTCAGACAGCTGAGCAGGCCTATCTTTGAACCCGGCCCTATACATTTAGGATGCGAGTGAGATGCCCAGATACAAGAGCCAAACACACCACCCATGCCCACACTTTGACCAGAAAAGGTTACTCAGGCACCTAGCACTGCTGAGAACAGAGCCAGAGGTATTACTCTCTAGACTGACCCAGGCATCTGCCTACCCACCTGAATCCCAGAGACACCACGTACTCACAAGAAAGTTGTCCCAGTGCCTAAAGCAATGGGCAGGTATCTTCTTTCAAACATCACCGTGTCAGGTGGATGTGTTACTGCCATATAATGCTGCCACCATCTATGTGCCATAGGTAACCAAGTCCAAACCTCTGCCAGCAAGAGAGATCATATGAATCCTCCCTAACGTGCTTCAGGCAAAATTAGTACAGTCCACCCAGCTGCACACTTACCCAACATTAACTCAAGAGCTGTGGGGGCGGTAACTCTGGCAGAGGAAAGGCAGCAAATCACTGGGGAAGAGTTGCATCTTCAGCCAGCACAGCTGCTTGCAAAATGAATTATCTTGCTACACCCCTAGCCCTGAAGGGCCTAATACGTACTGATGACATTGAGACCAGCCATCAGAGCAGACAAGTGGTTAGAGCACTTGCCCAGACTGCGAGAGCGCTACGTTCACTTCTCTCCTCCACCTAAAGGGATCCAAAAAAGCATTGCCTACTTCCTAGGAGATTGTTGCAGCTAAGCCTATGAGACACCTGCTGTGTAGCAGGGAATACATTACTTGTATTTCTAACAGCCAGCTAAAATGTGTATGGATTCTCTGAAACTCCGTCTGGATCTCTGACTAGAAAAACTACAGCAGGATCACTGAAGTTATTACTTCTGCTACACACCCGATCTTGACCGCACATGGACTTGGGCCGACACCAAAGCAACTGCTGAATTACTAACTCACGGTCAACGCTGGAAGGCAAACGATTTAAAACACATGGCTGCTAAACTGCCACAGCTCTCAACTTGCCATGCAGCCGGGTGAGAGGGAGGGGAAAGGCTGCATCACCTGCTGCTGGAAGGCGGCTCACCCCTCCGCAACAGGTGCCCTTTGGCACGCAGCTGCCCTACTCAGCGGGGCCGCGACACAGGCACCGGAGGGCAGCTCCCGAGCCCGCTGCCCTTCCCAGCCCACAGGAACCTCGCACATCGCCGCGGCCTTCCATAGCCTTCACCCCGCCCTGCCCCAAACAGCCTTCGCGGTAGGGAAACTAATTAGAAGTTTGTAATTAAGACGTGCGCCGCGAGCCGTGCCGCACTGCAAGAGGAGGGGGCACGGGTCGATACGGAAGCAGCGACGAAACGCCCGGCAGAGCGGGCCCGGACACAGACCGCCCTCCCAGCCCCCTCCAGTCGGAGGCCGGGGCCTGCCCTGAGCGCCCCGGGCGCTCCTCCCTGCGGGCCTGGGAGGGGGGTTCCCAGCGGAACGAGGTGAGGGCAGCTCCAGGCCTACTCCTAGTCCTAGGCCTAGGCCCGGGGCCCCCCCCCGCGGCGCCGCCCGAGGAAACGAGGCTGCGGTCGCCCCGGCAACGGGACCGGCCGCTCCCCGGGGAGCAGCAACGGCAGCATCGACCCTCGCGCACCCGCCGGCCAACCCCGCCCTCCCTGGCACCCGCCGCCGGAAGTTTATTTATAGCTTGGCCGGATACGTGCTGACGTCACGGAGCGCGCCCGCCCCCGTGCGTCAGCGTAAGGCGTACGTAATGGGAACGTGACACACGCACGGCGCGAGCTATTTATAGCTGGAGAAGGCGGAGAAGGGAAA
>VYZM01004612.1:192833-221077 GCA_013398915.1 Dromas ardeola | reverse complement strand
GGATAGCAGTCTGCAATCTGTCTCAGAAGGTAACGTAAGGTTCTTGTGCCCCCTGGTGCACAGCCGCAAAAGACGCTTCTCTTCTTCCTGAATCGGGAACTTGCCGCAAGGCTAATAGCCAGCGTTGTAGCCTGACTAAGAGCTCTTCCGTCTAACTGGGCTTGTGCCTGAGCAGTGGCGTATGGCCCTTGTCCNTATGGCCCTTGTCCCAGCCACTCGTCCAGTCCTGTATTGATGCCTTGAGTAATATTGTCCATAATTTGAGCGGTGGCAGCATCACGATACTCTGTGTCCTAGACCGCAAATTGTGCTGCAGTCAAGATTAACCGCGAAAGAAGAGAACGCCAGTCATACGCTGTCATTGTAAACGAGTCAGCTATGGCCTGAATAAGATTCATTGTAAAGGAAGATTGCAATCCGTAATCTCTGGCAGAATTTCTTAACTCTTTAACTAACTCATAAGGTAAGTGCTGATATTGAGGAGGTTGGTCAGGTCTATAAATTACAGGGATCGCTTGTGACATCTGAACATCTCCCCTGCGCAAAGCCTCCCGCCGACATTCTGACAATATACCGCAATACCCCGATTCCGGCTGCGCACATATAAGCGGTTGATAAGAAGGAACAGGCGCGGTACCTGGCGCAAATGGAGGAGGGTTAAGAATGGAGGAGCGCAATAACGGCTTTCGTCTCTGTTGCTGTAAAATCTCCTCCACAGTTGGAGCAGATGCAGCCATAACTTTAATTAGAGTTAAAGGTGGATATAAATGAGGTTCAGTCTCTGGATTTATTGGACCAGGATCAAAGCGATCTTCTGGCTCTTCACCTCCTGAATTCTGCTTTTGGTAATGTTCTGCAGGATTGGGAATTTCAGCAGATTTCCGCAACTGGGGGGTATTATGTCAACAGACTGAGGTTCCTCTGGGGGAGCTTGTGGTGCCTCTCCAGTAACCCCTTGCCGGGCTTGCTCTGCAGGATGCAGTGTTCGTATGGCAGTGTATACAGTTCACCAAGTAATTATTATTCCTTCTGGCAAGGACAAGTGCAGCGTCTCCCGCGTTTGCAATTCCTCCCCGACTTTTTGCCAGTGGGCTAAATCGTAGGACCCCCTTTCAGGGAACCACGAGCAATAATCACGTACCCACACAAGCAAAATTACTAATTTGACAGGGGCCACTTTAAAGCCCTGTCCTGTTAAAATGCGCTGCAGAAGTTCAAGTTGCAATTTCTGTTCTCGAGTAGCTGTTTGTCCCATTTTTAATATCTACCGTGGCTGCTCACCTTTTTCGTCCAGCGAACGGCGATGAAAGTAATTGCTAGAGAGCTCTCAGTATGAATTCCTCCGTCCAGCCGCGGGTACACCACCGGATAATTAGTACTTCATATCTCTGTTCCTTTTAATCCTTGTTCTTTTAAACCCTGTTCGGGTGCCATTTGTGGTGTATGAGGGCACAGACTCCGCCTGTGACAAGCACAAAATCGTTTATTGCTTCTCCAGCCTCGGCTTTTATACCCGAGCTCTAAAACTTTCCATGCACCTGCTAGGCAAGTAAACGCATATATCAGATCACTAACCCAGTCGCCTTACTCAGTTCCCACTAAGATAAGCACGCGAAGCTGTTTTCTTGTTCCATGTTTATACTGAACCAGTTTCCTCTTCATTCCATCCGTATCCACATCAGCGTTCCTGTTTCTGTGTGCTCTGCTCGCTGTGTCTTTGGCCATATGCAGGCCTCTGCTCGTAGATCTGCCACACAGATCTGATTTGCACCCTCCTAAAATGCTCATTAATTCTGGACCACCCAGAATGTGGCAAGTGGTGGGCGTTTGTTACTGATAATGAAACTTTTGAACAAAAACCCCAACCTGGAAGCGTGTTGTAGGCACTGATGCAGCTACGGAGAGGTTCCCAGTATAGCCCATGGATGAAGTTAGCAGCCTGCTGCGCCGTTCAGGCTGGTTTGGGGCATTCGTGGTGGTGGTTGTCGATTATTTCAGTTCACGTCTTCCCTCCTTCCATGGCGTAACCAGGACTCTCTTCTCCCAACAGTCTGAGAAACTTGTAAAGAACTGAAGGTGAGAGACAGAAGACATTTTGCAGCTTTATATAGATCTTTTGCATTTCCTGTGGGATTTTATGTGAATTTTTGTGCTCTCTGTGGTGCAGGTGATAATGGGGAAGGAAAGAGTGATGACAGAAATTTGCATAAAGCAGGAGAATACATTTGAGGAGGTTTGAACTTCAAAGAGGTGTGGATGGTAGTGAAAATGCTGGGTGCTCAGCTTGCTGAAGAAGGAATTGCTGATGCTAATCCTTGAATATGTATTTAAAGTGAGATTTGGGTTTCCTGTTTTTTCTGTGTTGTTTTTTTTTTTTTTTTAAGTTGACCCATATATCATTTCCCTGGATTCATAAGATTTTTTAGCACTCTATTCTGGGAATGTATCAGAGGGACTACTGTTCAATTATAATTTTCATGCTTCTGATTTCATTTTCCATAATTAAGTGTTAGACTTTCGTAAGATACATTATCTCTAAAACGCTAGTGTTGCATAGCGATTTCATTTTATGGGGTCTTAATTTGCAGGATTTTTTTAAAATACTTTTGCAGATAATGGATTGGCTTGTATTATTTTGCAGGTTTTCCAGTAGATAGATTCTGTGTTCGCAGTCAGAATACGCTATGTGTAATACGGATTGCTTTTACTTGGGGATAAAAGGGGATTAAACATTCTCATGAAAGCTGAACGCTGCTTGCTCAGAGTAAAGGAACAAGAAACACTCCCCATTGCATTTCAGCCTCCACATGTATCTAAGTGAATGTTTGTCACGGAAAGAAGGCATCGGTCACCAGTTTTTTTGTACTGGGAGGCAGCCTGGGATAAGTAACAAATCCTGTAATTAGGAGCCAATAGATTCTAATTGACTTATGTTCGTCCTCGAGCTGAAATCTAGCCTTTCTCTCTTGTCATGGCATGGCGCATCCTTTGTTTAATGAACACTGGAGGGAAGTCGAGTGAGGTAAGGAAAAATAGCTCTTCTGAATGGATGCAGCCTTGTGCAAGTGTTTGAAGTTGTTATTTTTGAGTGCTTATTTTAGCGGCTTTTGAGCAGAGCATTTAGAATATATAGAGTAGCATTTAGGAAGAATGTTAATGTGGATACTTACTTTAAGACGAGCTGCAGCTCTGCCAGCAAAGATGAGACATGCCATTTAAGGAACACTAAAGCTTTGAGTGGAGTTTTTACTCAACTTTATTTAGAAACTTGCTGGAGTGCACCGGATGCTGGGGGAAACCAGAACACACTTTTTGGATTGTCAGACCAAAGGCAGGAAGGTTCCCACAGAGCCCTCCTCCTTATGTAGCTTCTGGTTCTTATTTAGATTTTGTTTTTTAATACCCAAGAGCTTTTAGTGGTGTTCTGACAATTGTGGCCTGGAAATTTGACTAAATTAAAGCAGGTTTTGTTTGTTTACTTAAAAGTGCTAACAGACTCGGACAGTCCCACAGCATTTTTCAGGGCTTACATCATTCTAAAATAGATTCAATTGATTCCAAACAAATTTGACAAAAAAAGGTAATTTTCTTTACCCACTCGATGTATCTGCATCTATACAAAAGGAACAGCTGAGCTGCGGCAGGTATGCTGAGCGCAGTATCTGGAATTGGTACGAAGTGTGTTAAGAAGTTTATTTTAGTTGCTGGAAGATATGAGAGAACAGAAGGAGTTAAACCAACTGGTCTGAAAATGAGAGACTAAATGCAGGAGAAGTTGGGAGCCAGATCCTCAACTAACGTAAGTAAATGTAAGTTCCACTGAGGGTTTATCAGATGAAGGGCTGCTCCCATACTATTCAGCTTCTCATTTTGGATGATTTGAGGTTTTATGAAACCCCACATAAAGAGAGATGCGGAGAGCCAGGTCTGCCTTCACAAAGACAGGCTGAGAGAGCTGGGGGGGTTCAGCCTGGAGAAGAGAAGGCTCCAGGGAGACCTTCCAGCCCCTTCCAGTCCCTCAAGGGGCTCCAGGAAAGCTGGGGAGGGACTCTGGATCAGGGAGGGGAGCCATGGGACCAGGGGGAAGGGTTTTACACCGCAAGAGGGGAGACTGAGCTGAGATGTGAGGCAGAAATTCTTGGCTGTGAAGGGGGTGAGCCCCTGGCCCAGGTTGCCCAGAGAAGCTGTGGCTGCCCCATCCCTGGAGGGGTTCAAGGCCAGGTTGGACGGGGCTTGGAGCAACCTGGGCTGGTGGGAGGTGTCCCTGCCCAGGGCAGGGGGGGGCACTGGGGGGCCTTTAAGGTCCCTTCCAACCCAAACCAGTCTGGGATTCTATGATTACAGGTGTACGAGACAGTAGCTGTATTACAACACCTATAAAAAGGAAGGTAGCCCAGGACAGGCATATGGAAGTGCCCGTTTCTCCACTGACTGCTGAGGGCGCATTGGGAGATTGTTCTCATGGAGTTGAAAGTAGCTTTTGAAGGTACCCATCTCTCTCTTTCTCATGCAAAGGAACGCCTTCTGCTGTTGGTGTCATGTCCTGTGGAAAAGTGAGACTGAAGGAGGAAGGAAAGTGGTTTGGGCTCTGAATTTCAGCAGCTGAGAGCATTTAGGACTTCATAATTTATCTTTCAAGCGAAAAGACTATTATGTAGGCCTACATAGTAGGTAGGAATACTTTAAAAAAGAAATTTGCAAAAGAGTGAAATCCTGTGCAGCTCTGTTCATACAGCTCTTCTGCCTCAGATTCTGCCCCTCTTCTAAAACTGCTGGGAGACCAAACTCCTGGGAGAGATTAAAAGGGATGAGGGAGGGATGTGAGAGTTACAGTCCGGACCACGGCAGTGGGGTTTGGCATTTGTCTCTTGCCACAAAGGGTTTACAAAACCATGAATAATTATATAATGATTACAATTGCATAATAATTACAATAATAATTACAATTACAAATAGATACAAACACGGCTTATTTGGAGAAGACAAGCAGTGTGTACGCTTGCTTACATTACTGATAAATCTGAGTTTCTGATTTGTCTTATTCCTGTAAAATGCACAGAACTAAAGCAGCAGAATTAAATTCTAGTTAAGGCGTAATCTAACAGTGTGTACAGTTCCCCTTTGCAGGACCAGAGTCTGTCCTGAATTGCGCTGACACGAGCTGAAAAGAACAGAATTCAGTCTAGGGATCCAGGTAACCGGTGGTGATACCCAAATCAGAAGAAAGATAAGTTTGACTTTCATGGGTTGTAATGGCAAAGCTGGACAATCACGTGTTGATTTTACTTGTAATATTATCTGAGATCACTCAACGGGTCCTGAAAAACTGTTTTACAGTTTCAATATGCAACAAGTACATGCCGATCTGTTGCTTCCTCCATTTTAAAGGCCTAATAGAGAGTCTTCTGAAGTCGTCTGAAAGCTTTTTATGGTTCAGAGGAGACGGATATTGTCTCCTCTGCAATAGTTAGGTTGCCCACTGGTATTTTGTTCTAGGAAAGCGCTGATGGATTTATTCTCCTGTGCAAATGTTTGGCGCTGAGTGGTGACACCAAAGCCTCAGTCTGTGTTCAACTGTTTAGAGTCCCTTGAACTTGGGTTTGTAAGGCCGTTTGTAGCTAGTAGTTGGTAGCTGGATGTGGTTAGGGTAGTTAGATAAACATACAGAGGAAGGGGATGAATCACTAAGTAAATATAATATCGATGCTGTAGGAACTGCTGTTACGTACAGCACTTTTGTGGCAAATGTGACGTATTTGTTTTCTGTTGTCAGGAAAATGTTACTTGAAAGAAGAATTGAGTCTAAATGCTTAGTTCCAAGTCTGCATATCCACACCTTCTCGATGCATGTGTTGGCTCCTGTTAGACTCTTAACAACTTGTCGCCTTGTAATCCCACTTCTTTTTCCATATCCCCTTAGAATTGGATCCCCAAATCAATTCATATCAGAGAGGTTTCCATTGCTTTAAATCATCATCAGAAGCCCCTAAAGTGGTTTGCTGTAATGTAAAAAGGTGTGTATACCAGTGAAACAGCATTAGGGTTATTAGTGGAAAATGTTGGCAGTTTCTGTCAGCAATTTTTTCCAACCATGTAACAGAGAAAGGGATAAAAATACCACTTACTGTGATTTTCATGCCACATAAAGAGGACAGAGTGATATAGAACCAAAGCCCAAAGGAAAACCCTTCAGGTAGTTTTCTATCCTTCTCTCTTTTGCGTTTTTTCAGGTTCTTCTTGAAGAGCCTTACGGTCCTTGTAGGTGCTGGGGCTGGGCCACCCCGTTGGCCAGTAGCCCCAGGGCAGCCTGGTACATCCTTCCATCCTGGGGCCATCAGCCTTCTTGGGAGGGAAGAGGAACCAAGGCGGAATGGTCGATGCCAACATTTGTGTGCATCCAAGTAATGGCTTTATTCATTCCTGTTTACAGTGTTGAGGATTTAACCATGAAAAAGGTCGAATTAGAAGGCAAATTAGGTGTTCAATCGCCCTGTTGCAACCAAGTTAAAAAGCATGCATATATACACATATATGTGCACATATGTGATACATATATATATGCGCATATGTGCTGAACTGAGTTCTGCAATCCCCTAGTGTTTATTTTATTTATAATGGAAAGTCTTTGTTCAGAAGGAAGAAAGATCAAAATTTGTTTTGGAAGTGTGGTTAGTTCCTTCCGTTGATGTGTATGGATGCATATACGTGTTCCTAATTCGCAATTTCCAGCCCCTTCTTCCCAAATGCTTGGCCCCACTCTGCCATTGACATTAGCTGTAAAAGCCATAATGTAATCCTCAAAAATCTGGAAAAGTTTATGTTTCTTTTCACAGCTTTAAAAGTAACTCTCTTCACTTTCTCGAAAAACTGAAATTTACCTCCTCAGCAAAACTGGATTGTTTTGAAATCATGGAAAGCGTTTTTTGAAGACAAAAAACTCATCCGTGAGCTTTGAACTTGGTGAAATTTGCCATGATTTATAGAATATCTCTACCTTGAGTTTTGGTGTAAAGTTTCACCTAGGAACTGAATATTGAGCAACAATATATAGAAATTTACACAAGCTATTGCCAGACGAGATATTGCAGCGATTCCAAAAAATCCTTCTCCAGTTACTGCTTTCCTGATCCACTTGGCGTGAAATGTTAACTTGACTTCTACTTACTATTATCATAAAAACCACAGGGGTTTCTTCTTGCTGCTACTTGTTTTGTCAAAGATCCAGTAATTGGTAACATGTGAATTAACATTTTGCAGGAAGAGAAGAACAGAGCGCACAAACAACGATGAGAAGTGGTGTTCTGAAAAGCACTTCAGCATTTAAATCTATGGCAAGCATTGGGGCTACAAAACCACAATCTTTAAGAAGCAATGGACTTACATATCAAATAGCTTACATTTCTCCTGCTGGCAACCGCCTATGTGAATATTTACAACTAAAATGGAAACGTGATGAAAAATTAATAGTCATTGCAGATCCTTTTATGAGATGCTTATATTTTTGTAAGTCTTTGCAGCAAATTCTTTCGTATCTTCATACTGGAAGTATTTTATACTTGGTTTGAATGTACTCCTTTGTGGTATTATATCGTGGTACACTGCTTTGTTAGAATTTTAGTTATTGGTAGAAAGTTTAGCTTAGCACTACAAATCAGGTGTATGCTCCATGACGTTGATTGTGAAACACAGTGAACCACTAACAATGCCAGGAAAAGAATGAAAAAGAAAAATCAGAGCCAAAACACCTTGTGAAGTATGGTGCATTTTAAAAAATTGATGCATTCTCCAGGCTCTGGTGGGTTTCCTCTACTACACAGGCTAGTGAATTACTTGGATCATCTTCTCCCTGATATCCTTGACTTAATTGAGCTGCAGTGTGAGAAACATTTATTCAACAACTGCAGGCGCCGGCGCCGCGGGGGAGCTCTTCAGCTGGGCTGGAAAGCGAGGACTGTAAGATTCTCAGAGATTGTTCGATACGGCCATTAAAACACAGCCATGGAGAAAGCCTTCTTGAAACCTCTAAGTCATTGGCTAGATCTTTTGATTAGAAATCTTTTTGAACCAGGGTCACCTATGGTTCCTTTGCAGCTCTCAGCCTTGCTGTTGCATAAAAGAAGCCTTCAAATTTCACCCATTTTCCCTGACAAGATCCTTTTTTCAGCATTCATCCTTCATGACCACAATTTAATCATTTAAGATGACAAAAACCACCTAGCAGTGGGTTATCAATTCTAACGGTGTCTTTTTCCACTGGTAGTGTTAGTAATAAAGTAAAAAAGGAACGCAGGCTTTCAAATTGGAAGCAACCTGGTACTTTTAAGAAGCTATTTTGGATAACGGAATGAACAGTGCTGAAGAAATGGAAGGGTATTTAAATTTTGTCCTTGCAAGATACTTTAATCCAATATTTATAGCAACACTGTGAAATCAGGACTGTCAGAGAAAGAGCTCTGTAACTGGGAGCGCAAACTCGCTGCTTCCAGACCTGGCCCTGCTGTGTGACAGTAAGGTCAACGCTTAATTCCGTTGTCTTGGTTTCCTCTGGTTTTGAAGCTGGGATGAGAAGTCCCTGTGAGTCAGGGTGAACGTCCCCATGGCACGGAAGAGAAGAGATGGAGTGACAGGTTTTCTGCTGGCAGGTGGCACCGAGCGCGTCCCGCGGCAGATGGAGCTGGGGGACTGCGCGTGTAGCCCTCTTTGCCCCTCCGGTCAATCCAGTCCACACTGGTGACCCGAGAATCGCTGTAAATAGGGAACTTTGAAGTGTTCATAGGGAGGATGTTATAGAAAGCCAGGAACCCGTGGCTGGGATACGCAGTTAGCACAGTGAATTTTTCCACAAAAACCTCAAAGAGATTTCCAGTTCTAATTTTCAGTTCTGATGTTTCTAGCTTTGAAAATATAATTCAGTTTTTTCATTTTTACGTCTCTGACCGTTATCCTCTCGTCTCAGCAGAACAACAGCAGTGTATTTAGCAGCTTCGTTAGTGCCAGAGTAATAATTATCTACTGCAGAAGTGGCGATCGCATCAGGAATTTCTATACCAGAACTGCAGCAGCATTCCGGTTCTTTTGAACTCAGGAGCACCGTTTGTAAAGGTACAAAATTAGTGGGAAAAGATTACGTAATCTGAATCCAAAACAATACCAATATATTAAACAAGAGAAAATGGGAGCCCAGGAGCAGAACAGGCAGTGTACACAGAAGGGGGTTAGTTAGAGCTGCTCAGCATAACGGTTTCACCCTCCACCCCTTTGCGGAAAAGACTAAGGCAAAAGTGCAAGCTGGTGGCTGGGCTGAGTAATTAATCCACAATTAATGGTTTACCCAACGAGTGCGCTTTGTCTGGACGTAGATTTGAATTAGAACAGTATTTGAAAGGAATGTCTTTTCATTTCTTTCCTTGCTACAACATGATTGTAAGTTATCTGCCGTGAATTTTTTCAGTGCTATATTCAGAACTGTGTGTTTCATATTTATAATGGACCAAATAATCCAGATGCCAGTTTCTGGTTTCTTTGTGATTATTTATCAGTTGTGTTTATTACAGTTATATATATAAATATAATATATATATACACATAAATGTAATATCTAAATATTCTCAGAGTTATCATAGTAGATTTCAAAACATGCACAAAACAATGACAAAACTAAAGTAAAAAAAATTAGAAAATCTTGCTGATTTCTAAATGACAGAGATTACTACTTATGTGTGAATCACCCAGGTGGGAAAAACAGATCATCTGTCACGTTTCCTTCCTCTGGCTCATGAAAATAGAAACTGGAGCTGGCTCAAGGGCGCCCTGCAAGAAAATGCGTTTCTCTTTTAGACAAATTTATTTGGGGAAACAGAGAGATGCAAAGCTTTGTGCATACTTACAAACTCTTCATCTTAATTACGAGCATCTGATTTTGATTGAACAATTTTTTCAAGCGCCGGGATGGTATAGTGATGTTATTTTACAGCAAGGCCTGTGTAGGAATAGTTAGAATTCAAATGCACATTTTTACATATACTTGGTTAATCAGTTGGATCCCTTAGTGACTCTCTGCTGGGATTTTGGGTTAGTTTCTGAAGTGTAATGCTTCCAGAGCCTTCCCACCATTTCGCCTATGTTAGTTCTCATTTTTACAATGGCACCTTGATTTGATATCTAATTATTGTCCTGGAAAGTAGGAGGGAGCCAGGGCGGAGGGTTTGGGGCGGCTGCTGAGGGCTGGGGCTGGACTGGAGCTCTGCACCATGGCACTTACCTGTCTTCATCCTCAGTCACCCGCATCAGGCTGCCAGCACGCTGTCTTTGTGCTCCCAAGCTCTTGGCTTAACCATTATTTATGTCTTTTCTTGTAATTAGGCCGATCTGCCTAGAACTCAGCTGGGAACGTCAGGGTGTGCTTTATAAATCGCCTGTAAAGCTACGACCTGTGGCAGCAGCGTGAAGTTTTCCTCTGCACCCACTCCCCGTCGCATACGAAGACCAGTAGAGGTGGGTAAAGCAGAGGCGAGGGGCTTTCATGCCCTGGCCCATTACATCACTTCGGCACTGCCCGCTGCTTATTTGCTCTCTATATCACTTCCCCTCAGGGGGGCTCAAAGAAATCAGCAAATCTCCCCCAGCAGAGCTACGAATCCCTAGGCCAATTCATTCAGGCACAGCGGGAGAGCCGGGGATTAATCAGAGGGGGAATGCTGTGAATTCCTGCGCGTTCTTTCTTTCCCCGGCGCAGCTGGTGGCAGGGACACTGCCAGATGAAAGCGGGGCTGTCAGCATCCATCAGCCTGGCTCCGGCGGCTGCATTCCAGCGGATGGACTGGGCTCAGCTGGTAGCTTCGGAGCCGTTTCCCTCTGCCAGGAGGAATCCAAATGCAAGCACACCTCGCTCTCCCAGCTTTTTGTCTATTTTTCAGAGTTACCAAATTCCCTAAAACAAAATTAGGATGGAGATATTTTTGAATATTAGGCCACAGCATCACAGAAACGGAGGATGGGAAAATTTACTAACAGCTTATCTTCTTGCCACTTCAGAGTTGTTCTCGTTCTGATCTTAAATTTCCTAAACAAGGTTTCCATGATGTAACATGGAAGCTATTCTTAAGGAGCTTTTTGTGGGGAATTCTGTTTTCTTTAGGATGTCATTGTTCAGTTACGACTTATTGTTGTTCTCCACAGTGGTAAAACACCTACCGATAGAGCTGAATTTTTCCTTTTTTTTTCTTCATGGAATCCCGCGATATGTATTAATCATCTTCAGTTCTCCAGCCCTCCCAGCATTGTCCATGCGCACCACTGTTACGTAGCTGTGCTGTGACCATATGCAGGAGTCACTGGGTGGGAGCCCGCCTTGTTTATTGTAGCATATTTATCAGAAGAGTGCTCCACTGCGTTGCAAACGCTAAACAAGTATGAGAAATACTGTGTTAAATGAATGTTAGAACAGCACGGCACGAAGCAGCGGCCTGGCAGCCTCGCTGCTGGCTCTTACCATCAAACTGGGCGCTCATCAGGTCCGCAGTATTATTGGAAACATCTCCCTCCAGGTTTGCTTCCACGAAGACAGTGATCCCCCGTAATCCCCTGCTGTGCTCGCCGCCAGCAATCTGCCACATCCCAGCCTGCAGCTGGCCAGCAGAATTGGTTTCTATACAATAATGATGGTCTGTGAAAAAATTTAAGGAAGGGGGGAAAATGGGAAACCGTTGCTTTTAAGACAATTTAAGTTCAAGGGCCAGCCTGTGCCAAGACTAACCAGAAATGTGGCGAAAACTAACATGCAATGTTTTACGAATAGGAGAATCAATTTATTTGTAATATAATTTATTAATAATTAAATTTGGGAATACATATGATTTTAAGTAGTAATAAAGTAGTAGATTTTAAGTAGTAGATTTTAAGTAGTAACTCATGTTGAAAGTCTTTGTTTAGAAATTTGGGATATGTTTACATTTTAACGTACGTAATTCCAAAAATCGTCGTTCTCTTTCATTGCTATTTGCCATTCTGCAACTATTTTTTCTTTCTTTCTTCGGTTTGAAAGGCCGTTTGAGGTCCACCAGCACCTGTCTTTGCAGAATAGAGCGTTCGCCACTTGGCCATGCAAAGGGTTGTGCCAGGGTGGCACAAGGCTGGGGATGAGCAATCGGAGACAGTAAAGGGGTAGTACCTTAAGCCAGTGCTGCCATTGAAAGCTGTCTCATGAAACACAGACAGGGGGTGAGGGAGGTGCAAAAATGAGCATGGGGAATGACATGGGGAAAGAAATTCTTAAATCAGCATTGCCACTAGAAAAATGGTATTTTTATGCTTTCCTACTGTATCCTCAGTGTCCTCAGGCTCCTGAACTTTGGAAGTGAAGAGCTGAACAGGCCTATTCGCTATTCAGTACCTTTTCATGCTTTTTTGTCATTCTCTGAAAATATTTATCTTGTACATGCATATGTAAAATCTGTTATTTTAATTATTCTTTCCCCTTCTGACCTAAAGCTCGTATTCCTACTAGTGAAGCCTCGCTGGAGACTAAGTAGGCATTGTTTAAACACTTCCCGTCTAGCTCCGCTGGGATAATTCAATCTGTCTTGCTAAAGAGAAAAAAAGATTAATCATTCTTGGGGTTGTTTTTTATTTAGAATACTTGATTCTGACAGTGAAAGCAATTTGTGTGGCTTAACCGTGATGCAGACACTCTCCTCCTGTTGTTTGAGTCATACTATCTTATTTTATCCAAGTTCTTAGAAATAACTCTCTGAAAGGTCAGTCTTAGTTTAGTAATTGGGATTTTGGGGGGTTGGGAGGAAGAAAAGTTCCAAATAATTAACCTGGACAAGGAAGAAAAATACAACTCCCCCATTTCTCTGCTTTCCCCTTAGATCTCGGTGTGCAGTGGTGCGGTGCGTCTGTTCATCTGTTCAACCCTCCTGAGAGGCAAGGGACGAGCAGAACGTGTCGGAATTCCTTCTGCGCAGGAGAGCTGAGCTGGGGGTAATAATTTACTGCAGATACAGACCGACAATAAATTAGTACGCCCCCAAGAGTCTGGAAGAAACAGAGGAGGAGCAGTGACTCATTTCTGAGTCATAGAGCCTCCCCGGATTTATCCTGGGATGATGTACTGTATGCACCACTCCTTGATCTGGTCTGTCTCGAAAGGACAACCGAGCCCTCAACAGCCCTGAATATAATAGTGGAAAAATAAATGTTAGCTAGCAGCAATCATTCCTTGGCAGCAGCAGACTTTATTATGTCTTGTAAGATCATCCCTGTACCAGGTCAGTATTTTGATAAGAAATGGTGAAAGAAATGCAGAGCAGATTGGTTTGGCTGCTCAGTCAGCCGGCAATCGGCAGCTGTCACATCACCCCTCTGCAGCCCTTGGCACAGGTTACGGGAGCTGCTTTGGGGTTTCTTAGGGATCCGCCAGAGATCCCTACATTGTTCAAGTGGTGGGCAGCCACGCAGCAGCAGAGACAACGCTTATTGGGCTTTTTCTTTCTCCTCGGCTTCTTCTAAAGGTTATTCCTGCTGAGAGCAGTTTTCCTGCTTAGCATCGGTTGATGCCCGAGGCCGCATCCATCTCCCACCCAGCCCCAATGCCCGTGGGTGTGCTCGGGGACCTGCCCTTCTTCTCAGCACGGGGAGGATGGAACTTTCAGACCTCTGGCACAAACAAGGCGTCCTGGAATCAAAACCATCTGGCTTTATAAGAGTCCTTTTGAATTGGGTGGAAACCGCCACTTGAGAATACCAATTGTACCAGAAGCTTTCTCAGTCAAATAAAACTCGCGTAAGGCATTTGTACCAGTCCTGCACTCAGTCGTGGGCTGTACAAGACAACGGGAGGAGGAGCGGAATCTGGAAAGCCCCACAGTATTCTGTGGTTGGGGCTCCAGTACAAGTACAGCAACCCCAGACCCTTGTATGGCACAAAAAGTAGCTTGTAAAGCTACTTTAAAGTCACGGTCCCTGTTCTTTGCTGAAGCACAAGAATAGAAGGGCTGAAATTCTAGAATTTAGACTTTGACTAAATCTGTTCTGAGGCGGGAGCAGTTCTTATTCCTCCTGACCTTGTCAGGACTGCTCACAGCGTGTTTCCGTCCTAGAGCTGTGGCTGCATTTGTCTTACCGGGCACCAAAATAAAGATTCGAACCCCTGTTTATAAAGTATTTTGGTTGAAGGCACTTCAATCTCTTTGCAGCACTGACTACTCCTAGCTGGCAGAATAGCTGAGCTAGTTGGACTGTGAACTGTTTGTTGTTAATTTTCATGGGTTTTTCTTTCTACGGATCACAAATGTACAAAGACTTTGTGTGCAATTTGATGAGCAATCTAAAAGGAGGAGGTTGTATTCCCTCTTTTCTCTACCTTTTCTTTATGGTTCCACTTCCACTCTATTATTCAAAGTATAGCACTCATTAGACCTTTTGGTGAGCTGATTTAACTCCCTGTCTGGCAAGAAACTCTTAGCTTTGCAAGATAAAAAATGTGCTTTCTGCTTGGTTAGCAGTTGGAGGGGCCCAACAAGCATCAGAGCCAGCACATGATAAGCTTGAGGAATGCGTGGCTGTGAGGAAGAGGAATCCCCTTGAAAGATCAGGGAGCTATCAGAGCAGCTCGCTCCATCTCCTGTGACTTCACCCTGAACCTCCCTCCTACCACGTTCCAGTTTTGAACAGTCAACAGGTTAGGAAAAAGAGAACAGGCTTTCAAACTGGGATGCTGCTGTGGGATGAGGGGACCTGCGAGGGGAAAACAACCACAGAAACTCAACTGATGGCACAAATGGGCCAGGAGAGTTCTTATTTCTCCTTGTCTGTCTAACAGACCTCTTTTGGCTTATTATATCTATTTCCTTGTGAGAGTTCCATGAATAATGTACCTTAAGTACACTAAATGTCAGCTATTTTGGCAGGGGTCCGTCTTAACAACAGTTCCATTTTAAAGATTATGAATGTCCACTGTAAAAAATTCATTTTCCTTCTTCCTGTTGACTGCGATAGGCATTAAGTCTCAGAAGATGAAGCCTTCGGACACTAAATGGTCATAAACATTAAAAATGTATGTGAAGAAATAGATTTCCCTTATTCCTATTTCTTTTGCATTGTATGATATACAATGAGGGGTTTGGATTAAAGATTAGCGCTAAGCTTGATCCGAGAAGATCTAGTAAACTAACTGTAGTAGATGCCATGCCGAACCAGCCGGTATCACCAGTAGCGAATAGACCTGGAGAGAAATGCAAAATCCATTAGAAACATCATTGCACAAGAAAGAATATTTATTTCTGTGACTTTTCTGTCAGATGGAGTCCTGTTTCATGAGCAATTCTTGCTCCCTGCTGCAAGAGCAGCACTCCCCATTGCACATTTGTAGGCAGTTGTAATCAACCTAACACTATTAGGCACTAACAAGCTCTCGCAAACGATACAAGGATGTAATTCGACATTATATAGATATGGATATTCAAATAATTTTATTAAGCACAGTTAAGGAAGCTTGGCTGCTATTTTTTTAAATATCTGAGTCCAAAGTAAGTTGCTACACCTATAAAAATAGCAGTTACAGATGGACCTGCAGATGGGAATGTTGTTCACAACATTAGACTTGTGATCGATATCTGTGAGAGTGTTGCTGGAAATAGTCGTGCCATGGTAAACGTACCCGGCGTTCGCTTCCTGCTGGCTCAGAACAGCTCATGCCCCAGTCGTCCTGCAAAATTCCTACTGGGTTTTATCTTCAAGTACATACAGAAGACGCAAAGCCACTCGACTCAACAGAGAACAAAAAAACCTCTCCGCGCTCTTAGATTGCATAGCGGCGTCATGTACCCGCTGAAAGGAAATGACCACTAACTCTGCCTTGCCTTGGGAGGTTATATTTTCATTCCATGGAGACTTGCGTTGATGCAACTTTAAATTAGCAGATTAGAAACAGGAGGAGAGCTTTGCCTGCGTACGTGTTCCACTGTACATGGGGGAGGGTTGTTGTAAATCAACCAACTGGTCCTCCAGGCACAAATCTCTTTTTGAACTCAACCGTGAAGTTTGTATCTGGATCTGATGCTGCCACCTGGTGTCTAGGTGATGCTTTAGGCTGGCCCGGACCAGCAGGTGAGGGCCACCTCCGGCCACAGGGCTCTTGCCATCCCAGATCATACAAGGGCCTGGGGCGAGAGGACCAGGGATAAAAGGGGCTTGTAAGCTGAGTTGCACCTAGGATCAGCTGGGTTACCTCCAAATCCGCAAAGAGATGATTCCACCAACCATTCTGTCTGCAGCGAGGAGGAACCTGGGTTGTGAAAGCACCTCGGCACTAGCACTGCTTGGGGGGAACTGGGATTCTTCTGTCGGGAGCAATCTGGCAACTTCTCATTTCATCTCCCCAGGAGCAGCAGCAGGCAGGAGAGCGGCCCTGGAGGAGGGACGATCCCCACAGAGCGGTCCAGGATGGTTAAGTCAAAAAGACAAAAGACATCTTTTAGGAAGCAGAACCGGAGGACTTCGCAGTAGCTTTCCATAGACGAAATCATCTGCACAAAGTGAGCAGGATGAGAGAGACCCAGGGGGGAGAGTTTGGCCGAGCCGGCGTGTGGCTCATTGCGCTCAGCTGCCTCGCGGGGCGGCTGCGCCGGGGTCATTGCCTGTGATAACAGTGATAGATTACATAGCCCTCTTGCGTTTTCTTGTGTCGGAATGTGATATCAGTCAAACTGTTTGCGTAGCCATGCTGTGAATTAGGTTAGAAGCACTAAAATAACTTAACACCCACCACCCCCGTGTTTGCTTTTAACACAGATGAATTCCTCATCCAGTTCACCCCGCAAAAACACTCGTACAAGAATTTGCACAGCCTCTTGATGAACCGGATGGGAAATCAGTCCGGCCGGGAAAACAAAAATCTATATCCCCGTTCCAACAAAAAAATTATCTCCCAGCCAGATGGGTTCCTCGCTCTGTGCTGTGCTGTGAAGAGATGGGACAAAGCGCCCGTCTGAGTCTTTGAGCAACCCAGGCTTTGAATGCGAGACAGTCTGAGGCTACACCTGGAAACAATTTGCTCTCCACCTCTTTTTCTTTCTCTCTGTCTTTCTCTGCAGCGTGCCTTTATGCTTGGCTTCACTATATGGTACCACAAACGGCTTTACGAGCACGGAGGGGGGATAATTCATGTGCCTGGGGCTGGGGAGAGGAGAGGCTGCCTGGGCTGATGCTGCTGCCGAAAGAAATGTCTTTGGAACTGGGGCCGTCATCAGGTAAAACGCTTTCTGTCTGCCTATGCCAAGCAGTGTCTTTTGCTATTCTCCAAATATTTATGTCTTTGCAAAATACATAAACATTTCAACAGTGGTCTCTTTAGCGCTTATTTCCAGCGCTTAACGTGAGGTTGCTGTTTCCATGCTCCTAAACCTCCTTCGATATGACTAATTCCCACTGGGTGAGCTCCTGACTTGCCTAACCCCAGGCACGTAGCCCCAGAGGATGAGAAATAAACTCAGGCAGAAAAGTGACGGGAAGTGGTGATGCGTTTGCACACCTGCAATTGAAGTTCATGGCACTTCATTTCTCCTTTTCCTTTCTTTTTTTCCTCCTTCCTCCTTTTCCGCGGTGGTTAACATAAGAATTTGAGGTTTAAAAGGGGCCTGCCTCTGGACTTTCCAAAAGTAACAAAAATGCAGGAGAAGTTTGGAAAGTTAATGTAAATCTAAATTCAGCTGGTATATTACAGCTTGGTGTTTCCTCTACTGTTTATCAATAATTTACACACTTAGTGTATCTTCTCATCTTAAAATTCTGACCTCCTCGCTGATCTACACTAGCAAACACCCCGTCACGTAAGAATTTTCCCAGTTAGGATGAGTAATTGAGGAGCTGAATTAATCAACATTGTGTGGTCTGTGGCAGCCAGGAGATAAAATTCCCAAGTTCCTGTTACTTCTTTTACTTTCCGCAAAAAGCCTTCCTTTTGTATTTTTAGAGCTTAGAGGATTGCACGTATGTAGCGAGTTACATCTAAATAGCACACTCTCCAAAAAGTTTGCTATTTTCTTAATGTTCATGAACATTTCAGGAACTCGTGCTAAGAGGTTTTGATGCATTCCAGGACAATGATTTCAGGTTTCTGTTTTGCCTTAAGAGGAAACATGGCTTACAGTGACACGTTCTGCATGGTTTGCATTATTCTTTTAGACAGGGTTTATTACTGTTACAGAATCAGATGTCCTGAAAATATACTACCTTTTTTTTTTTTTATATATAAGGAGTATATGTTCTTACAACTTTCTCCCTGTTTTTCCATTCTTGCCATCAGCCCTTGACATGAGATGGGCATCATTTTTGGCTGTTGTGAGAGTAGAGTTCTCTCTAGAAATTCATGCATTCTCTTCAGTCTTGAGCAACACCGGAGTTAAGGAACAGAGTTTTCTTTTCTCACCCTTTCATCTCATTGTTTTCCATTGCTTGAGCTGGTAAATACACTTGGATGAAATTTTGCAGTGACAGCAGTGCACAAGATGATAACCAAATTAGTCTTTTCCAGCTGAAACGCCTGTGAGTCTATTGTAGAATAACTACAGTGATTTGCATAAGCATATATTATAGCATTTGGGAAACATTAGCGTAACTGCAGTTCAAGTTGCATTTAACTATTTCAATGTATCGTTTCATTAGTAATCTGCTTCCTTTGCTAATACTGATGCATTTTCAATATACCATAAGACCTCTTAAAAATAATACTCTAACAAATACATTTGCTCCTTACAAGGTATATGTTCTCAGAAAACTGAATGAGCATATAAATAACATATAAAATCCACATCAGAGTTCAAGATACGCGCTTATACCGATTGCTTTTACTTTAAAGAAATGTCTGATAGCAAACTAAGGAAATTATTCTAATTTTAAAAACCAAAATGTGAGAGCAGCCAATATAAAAAGTATCTGGGTCATTCCTTCCTGTAGTTAGAGCAGAGACCTCAAAAGAATGCTGAGAGACGAGCTCCAGCTAATCTCTCTATCGTAATGTAACATGAACTTGCCTTACAGCTGATTGAGGTGGGTTTGCACAAAAATACGGAGCTGTTAATTGGGGCAGCTGAGATGCAGTCATTTGGCCAACTTTGCATTTGGGAGCAGAAAGGCAGAGGTTGACTAACAACCCAAACTGCTGTATGTGAATGTGAATCATTGCATTAAGATTAAAGATCGCAAATTATTTTTCTCTTAAATTAGCCATCTCTTTCATTAACTGTTTTAGACTCTGAGGAAAATAAGGATAGCAAGATTCAGCGATACAGAGTCCTTTGACCCACACATTAATTGTTTTTGTTGTTTAGCTCAGTTAAATGATGCTAGAATTCTCAATGGCACAGACAGCAATTTACTACTCCAGTTACAAGGCACTTCCCTGCCCAGGGAAATGGAGCTGTAACCCCTAATTACAGGTGGATTAATCTGTGACAACTGAGGCAACTATTATTACTGCCAGCTGCCCTCTTCTGCCATGGATCACCTCCCGGCAGGTTTGGGATCTGTCTGTGCTTCTTGGCCAGCTCCATTTACAGCCCAATAGAGTGATGTAATTTGAAATCCGTGACAGTTAACATAAATATGCTGGGTGGTGAACTGGGACAGCTGAGGAGCAGAAGGTTCCTTGACAAGGGTGTGTATCTACAGGGATGGAAACCTCCAAGGAGCACAGCTCGCAGCAGTAATTGCTTTAGCCACCCCACCTCTAATCATCTGCTCTTGGAATAAAAGCCTACACTTGGGCTCAGATGGAAAATAAGATTAAGAAGAAAAGCATTTTTTTTTGCTGCTTTTTTCCCCTGTATAATCCACACACTTTTATTTAAGAGGACAAAAAACCCTATCTTGCTAACTGTAATTCAGTCCCTAGTCTGTAGGGCAGCTTGCCTTGATTACATTGTACTAAATTACTCATTTTGGATATATGCTTCTCTTTATTTTCTCTGCCAAGAGCAAAAATATGATATTATTTGGCAAGAGGAATGTGTATCTAAAATGTCAAATTACAGCTCATAACTATTACGGGATAGTTTTGGCGATAGCCCTTTGTGATTGTTCCAAAACAGATGTCTCTTTCTAGGAGATCCTTAAAGCTAATATATGCTTTATGTTTGGTTTTAGGTGGTATTTTGAGAATGTCTCACAAGGACACTAGCTGGGTGCATACGTTGCTTTAGTTTAACTTTAAATTTCTAATTTCCAAAGCCTTCCGAGTCTTCAAATTGCATTAACTGATAATTCTGCGTGTAGACAGCGCAAACACCGAGAAATGCAGATCCTTTTTTATAATAACCAATACAGCCAACCTATGAAACTGCATGTTATTTAACATAACAGAAGAATAAAATACTAAAGCTAGCTCGTATTTGTCAACTATTTCATCTGATGTTACAAAACTGCTACCACTGGAACTTGATTAAATCTTTTGTGCCTCTGCCATCTTAATTAAGTAATACCAGCTTTTACAAAAATTGAATTAAAGCATGTTGCTTGGTGTTATAGTTTAGAAGCAGGTACCACCATTACAAACGCTCAGCCTATGCGCGTTTTTTCATTTCTCATGGGAATATGCAAAAAATTGCTTTGTTTTAAATTTAGCTGCATCTGCTAATTCGGTCTTCAGTGCTAAACTTAGAATGGATTGGATTTGTGGGAATATAAAGGCATAGCAGAGAAACGGTAAGAAGCTGTCAAAAAACCCTCTGGAATTCATTCTTTGTATTCGGCACACTGATGGGAGCTCAACCATGAAGATTTTACTATAAACAGTTGTACAATTCAGCTAGTAGAAAGGATTTACTTTTGCTAATCTTATTGTCCTAAAATAGCATACTGGATATCATTTTTAATGTTAAAGTGTCCATATCTATTAGTAATACATCTTTCTTTCTTTGCTTGCTTTTGAGGAGGTTAAAAACCTGAGGAAAGGCAGTCTCCCAGCCTGGATGGATGCTTCAGCCCATTCTGATGTTTCACTGCTCCTGCCCTGAAGAAAAGGACTTGGGGGTAACTGGTGGACGAGAGGCTCAACATGAGCCCTCAGTGTGCACTTGCAGCCCAGAAGGCCAATAGTATCCTGGGCTGCATCAAGAGAAGCGTGGCCAGCAGGGCGAGGGAGGGGATTCTCCCCCTCTACTCTGCTCTCGTGAGACCCCACCTGGAGTACGGCGTCCAGTTCTGGAGCCCCTACTACAAGAAAGATATGGACGTGCTGGAACATGTCCAGAGGAGGGCCACGAGGATCATCCGAGGGCTGGAGCACCTCTCCTACGAAGACAGACTGAGAGGGCTGGGGTTGTTCGGTCTGGAGAAAAGAAGGCTCCGAGGAGACCTCATTGTGGCCTACCAGTACTTAAGGGGGCCTACAAGAAAGCTGGGGAGGGACTTTTTAGGATGTCGGGTAATGGTAGGACTAGGGGGGATGGATTAAAACTAGAGATGGGTCGTTTCAGAATGGACGTTAGGAAGAAGGTCTCCACCATGAGGGTGGTGAGACACTGGAAGAGGTTGCCCAGAGAGGTGGTGGAAGCCCCATCCCTGGAAGTTTTTAAGGCCAGGCTGGATGGGGCTCTGAGCAACCTGATCTAGTGGGAGGTGTCCCTGCCCAGGGCAGGGGGGTTGGAACTAGCTGATCTTTAAGGTCCCTTCCAACCCTGACAATTCTATGATTCTATGATATACAGTTCCTTGGAGGCCCTTAACCCAACTGTGCAATGTTTGAGCTGGTTTCGCTGATGTCCATTACTGGAGTGGATGAAAACACAGACACGTAGGTAGAGAAATACCAGACTGGAATCGTCTTTGTAAAGGAAAACCATGATGTAGTGATAGGATGAGGGGTGATGGCTTCAAACTGGAAGAGGAGAGATTTAGATTAGAAGGAAGAAATTTTTCCTGTGAGGGCGGTGAGCCCCTGGCCCAGGTTGCCCAGAGAAGCTGTGGCTGCCCCATCCCTGGAGGGGTTCAAGGCCAGGTTGGACGGGGCTTGGAGCAACCTGGGCTGGTGGGAGGTGTCCCTGCCCAGGGCAGGGGGTGGCACTGGGGGGCCTTTAAGGTCCCTTCCAGCCCAAACCATTCTGGCATTCTTTGATATTATGGTAGGTGCCAGCAGTGGCACGTTTTGGATAGGGTTTGATATGGAGGTTCAACACAAATCTGAGATTGCATCTTCATGAGGAGTGAGAAGAGGCAAGAAGTGGCAAAATGGTCCATGGGAAAGTTGTGAGAGGTTGAGCACAACTTTGACTGACGATACGTGATCCACTGCACACTGATCCCGCAAACTTACACTCGTCAAAAATACCAGGGATGCCATTTGAGCCAGTACAACAAATTTGGCCCAGGTCAGCACGGGGTATTGTCAGCCCTCAACTGTGGATTAGTAAAACCTTCCGGGGACCTGAGTCATGTGGCTTCTGAACTGTGGCTTTTTTAAAATGGATTTTGTAGTGATGGGAGGTTGTCATGGCGGTGGTGGTGGGGGGTGTTAGGCGTGTTTTTGATAAGAGAAATCTGTTGGGCCTCTGGATAATTACTCAATCAATCAAATAGAAGGACTGAAGATAGAGCTGTACTTACTGCCAGATGATCATTATGTTATGGAAGAGATTTGGATGTAAAAACTTGGAAATTTAGTGATAGACTAATGATGAATCTGCCCTAGACTTGTTCCGATATCCCGTTGCAGAAACTCTGCCTCCTGATGATTGGATTAATGGTTGAAAGAGACAGCTTGGCAGACTCAAATAAAAGGCTTTCCACAGATTTGCTTTGGAGGGCTTGAGCCTTTTAACCACATGGTAATTGTAAAGCCTATAAATAAAATTTAAAAATCAAGTTTAAACAGCCTTTAATAAATTATTTTAATGCACTGTTATTGGCCCCTCCTTCAGGATATCACAAGTCTGCACTTTCAGTCTGACAAGCTGAAATGTGCTTTCTGTCAAATTATCAGCTCAGATTTTTGTCTCACATACTTAATGGAAGCCTTGATGCCCCTACTGAAGCTTCATCCTAATGCGAGAAAGGCTTTGTTGATTGAAAGCCTATCAGAGAAGAGCCATCAGGAGAGTTATCTGGGACTGTTCCCTCAACCGTTTTTCAAATGCGGCTCCACACCCAATGAATAATGGCTTTTCTTGCCCAGTTCCAGGACAGAGGGACAACTGAATGGAGACAGTTGCTCTGAAGGATCTAAGCTGGACACTGCCACCCACCCAATGCTGCTGAGGAGTCCAATAGGTACAGAGTGGCTGGGGGTGGGCTTTTGGGGGTGTACTGTATAGGTCTTCTGTTCTCAGCTATTTGTGGTCGATACGTGCTTTAAGATTAAAATCTGTTTGGCTGGGTAATCCCCTTGCTAAGTTTGTGATCCTTTCTTTCTTGCCATATTGTCACCAAAGAAATTACGCGAGGAGTCCATGACTCCCGGCAGAGATGGAGCTTCGGGTTACACACGTAAAGCCTGGAGAACAGCACGGGATCTCAGATCTGGCAGGCTGGGTGGCACTTAAGTAAAAGGTGTCATGCTGGAAAAAAAATAAAATAAAATTAAGCCTAGCTCTGAGTTCCCAGATGTATAAACAGTGGCAAAATTCAACTCTCCTGGTTCCTAATAAGTGGTTGAATGTTTAGCCTTGAACTACAAGGGGGCCTGGAAATCACTCAAAATATTTACATTTTAGAGTGGGGCTGAGGTAAGATGAAACACTGCATACCTGGCCATTTTCTTCCTAACCCTAACTGCAGTGGGCAGTTACAAGTTGTAGATCTCTGTCTACTCACTCATCTCAACCCCCCCCGATTTTTTTGTTAACGTGTCCCGCACCAACTTTTACAATTGAGTATCTTTATGAACTGTAGAAAAGCCTTTTCTTACAAAGATAAAATGTTCCCCACCATCTGTGCTCTAGAAATAACATAAAACGCCCTTTTCCTGTTCTAGGAGAAGATTTTTCCGTGTTACCAGTATTTGTAAGAGAACAAAACCAGAGCGTTACCTATGAAAGCAGTGAGGAGTGCTGAGAAGTAAGTAGTTTTTGAACACGTTTAATCTTCTTTCCCCCATAGCAGCAAAGTACACATTATTTATTACTGGGGGTAACTTTGCAATGCGTTAGGTGTATTCCAAATAAAACAAGAAACTGCAGTCACAGCATCAAGCAACGCCAACACCCACACAGAAAAAATACAGCCTACAAACTGGAGACCAGAGCCAAAGCTTAATCCCCACAGGTCTGGTTTTTTTGTTGCGCGCTATATTGTAAATAAAGTAGGCAAGTACAAACGAGAGTTCAAAAGATTGTATCTGGTGGTAGATGACCATGATTTAATCAGCTTTTTGTCCACTACTATACTTTGTATTTCACATATGGGGTCCGCTGTTGTGCTGGTATAAACAATGCTACTAATATTAAAAAAAACCCTTGCCTCTGTAAAGCAAAAACGAAGCAGCTCAATACTGGATTTCTGTGCAGCAACGTAAGTCCAGATAACTGTGGTGGGGGTTTTGATTTTGGGTAGTTTGGGTTGGTTTGGTTTTTTTTTTAGCTTTCTAAAGCTAGAAATTATTCCTATGATGATGTCATTTGACTTTCTAATCCGGATGATAGGTGGTCCTCTGTCAAGCCTTTATGTCGTATTTGTAGCATATGTCTTTCTCCTACAGTTGTATTTGGAAAATACCTCTACATTCCACCATTTTAATTTGAAAAAAATATTTTTTTTTCAAATTATTTCCACCAACCAATTGAAACAAGACAACAGAGGAGAAAAAATACTGAGACTTTCAGAAAGTCTGACCTCTGTGCAAAGTGAGCATCCAAAGAAAGCTTTCTCAGACCTTTTGCAGTAACTTGTAGGATGGACACGTAGCACCAAAAATGAGGAGCCTGCGGCAATCCCGTGGAGCCTTTACCTTCATCTTCAGGCAGTTAAACCCCTTGGAAAATCTGGGCTCCGGGCCCAGCCCTGCAAAGAGTTCTCTGTGCAGAGACTCCTCCTCCTGCCTGGGGAGGGCTGTAGGATAGTTATTTTAATAGCTGAGACTTTCAAAACAGCCTGAAGCCCTCAGGAAAAAATAATGTAATAAGCGGCAAGTAGATGAGTTCCTAAATGATTGATTCTGGAGACCTTACAGAGATAGAAATTGGGATTTGTAAACAGCTAAGATGGCTAGAGATGTGCTTTGTAACACACTTTGGGCCAGTTTCTCTCTTGTGAGATTTTGTGTGTGGTCACTTTCTGGCAAAAGAGAGGTCCCAGCTCTCGAAGGTATTTGCTCTATACGCCCTTTGGATGTGTGTCAAAAGCCACACGCGATTAATAACTCTAAATTTTATGTTATTAAAGATGTAGGAATGCGGTAGAGATGGAAAGTGCCTTATAAATGTGAAGGTTTTTTTCCGGTGTTTTTGTTATTTTAATTTTTTCGCTTAAGATTTTTTTTTCTTATGTCAGGATCTTAGTGCTACTGCTTACGTTTTTGTCCCAGGAATAAATTGATTGGAACGAACGGGATATTTAACAGAAGATTGCACCATGTAACTTTTGTAGAGTCATTAAAGTAGTTTGGATTTAGTGCTACTCATGGTTCCAAAGATGTTTGGTCATATAGGTCCTTGCGTATGGAAAGCTGTGGGACCTGGAAGGGTGACTTGTATGACTCTCTCCGAGTCAGCAGTGATTGCAGACCGTAAGGGAACCAACGTAATTCAAATGCTTGTGCCATTTCCAACAGAGAAAATAGCAAAATTCGTCACTCAGAATCAAGATTAACTGTTAGACAGACATCCTAAAATTAATGTTATGTATTTCAAAATAAGCCTTTTAAATAGCAGTTGTTCTATGTGGGATTTTTTTTTTTTTTAAATTTCAGTATAAAGTATTTGTTATTTTAAGTCTTTAATTGTCTTGGCAAAAAGCCATGAACAGGCTTTGATTTTTGGAAGCAGGTCTGTGTGAATGATCCTAGTGGGTTCATAATGGGTACGAAGGACTTGTCCATTAAGAGCTATTTTTAACAATGAAGTCACAACTGTAATGTAAAAGTAAAGCTAAAACTAAACTAAAAAAAAAAAGTTAAGCTTGAAATGTTCTAAAAGATTAAACTGTCCCACAGTCACAAAATATCTAAAGGGATCCCTGCTGCCTATATTCCAACTTGTATTATTAGCCCAATGGTTGGAGGATGAATATTTGTGAGCTCTGCACATCAAGAAAAGGTCACCGAAGTAAAACACAAAAGTAGCGCATGAGCTTGATTTCATTTACTTTTTCAAGCCCAACTTTGGAAGCCAAAGGCTTAGTGCTAGAAAACCAGCGTGTGGGGGTCACTGCCACGATGCTTTTCAGATGGATTCTGTTGTATCCAGGATCTTGATCACAGGATCACGTTTTATTACATCATCCAAATGACCTCATTGTATCGTTGGTTGGCCTCCAGCATTGCATCTTTGCACATCTCCAGCACCCCACGGGTCCTAGGCGTTAAATGCTCCTTTGAATGCGCTGAACCTGGAGGGCTGGGTTCTGGACTTGGGAGAGGAATTTGCCCCCCACGCGAGGTGCCACCTGTGGTCCTTCTTCTGGTCAGGAAAAGGGCGCAAAGAAAGCGAGTTCGTGGCAGTGAGTGAAGCAGGGACACGTATCCTCCCCCTTTCTGAAGGTGATCTCTTCCTAAACATCCATCAACTGAACACCAAGTTGCTGCGCCCACCTCCTTGCGTTGTCTATACGTTGTGTGGTCAAGGTCTGGTTAGTCTTTCCTTACGTGTCAAACCCTGTGCCTGCTGCTTCTCTACTCTTCCTTGAATTTCTAGATTCATTTTTGATACCGTCGCCTGTGTCATTGTATGGCACAAAGCTCCCATTAGAGTGGGCAAGGCAAACGAGCAACCTGGGCTGGTGGGAGGTGTCCTGCCCAGGGCAGGGGGGTGGGACTGGATGATCTTTAAGGTCCCTTCCGACCCAAACCATTCTGGGATTCTATGAAATAAGCACATAGATGCTGTCTGTATTTCAAGCAAACTGCACACGTTCCTGCAAGCCTGGTAGGTTTGGCTACAGGGCTACCATCCTGCATTGCCAACACTTCTGCAATCTTGCTGTGATGTCTGTTGGGCACTTTTTTCTTCTGAACTTTTTTCTTGTCACTATTTGCTTCAGATTGCGATTGGTTTGTGCCTCTAAATATTTGACCCATCTTTCATTTTGGTAGTTCCTGCCTGTATTTTTGTCACCAGGTGTTTCCTTTCATGGCATATTTGTCCTCAAGGAGTGTTTTTAGCAGCTCCCCATCTAGTTTTAGTTGCAGACGATGGTATTCTGTGTCCTTCACTGTGCGTGTCCCAGTGCAGATCCCACCAGTAGCTGGAAGGCACCAATGCCGAACTCCGGAGGTGGTGGCAGGGGGCAGTAACCCATTCTGGGCCACAGACAGGAATGTGCCGGTAGACAGCTTGTCTCCAACTGGGAGGCAAACGTCTTCCAGGGCGAGGGACTCGTAGGCAGCACGTTGGAGTAAGAAAACTCAGAAACCTGCTTAGCGTGAGCTACCCGGATAAATCAAAGTAGCACTAAGGGAAGGACAAAGCGTTGTCTTGGAGTGATGGGGACGTGAGAAAATGGGAGAAAATCACAGAATGGTGGGGGTTGGAAAGGACCTTCAGAGATCATCTCCCAAAGCAGGGTCACCCAGAGCAGGCTGGACAGGAACACCTCCAGGCGGGTTTGGAATATCTCCAGAGGAGACTCCACACCTCTCTGGGCAGCCTGTGCCGGGGCTCTGGCACCCTCAGAGCAAAGAAGTTTTTCCTCATGCTCAGACAGAATTTCCCGTGTTGCATTTTGTGCCCGTTGCCCCTTGTCCTGTCACTGGGCACCACTGACCCCATCCTCTGGACACCCGCCCTTTAGATATCGATAGGCATTGATGAGATCCCAGGACCACAGAACCGCAGGGGTTGGAAGGGACCTTTGGAGATGACCCAGCCCAGCCCCAGGGCCCCCCCAGGCGAACAGCCCGGGTCTCCCAGCCCGTCCTCCCCAGGGAGGTGATGGATCAAGCACCCCCTGACCGTCCTCCTGGCCGGACTCCCCCCAGCAGTTCCCCGTCTTTCCCGGTAACGTCGCGATTCGGCTGGGATGGGGGCACCCGCGTCCCTGCCGCTTGGAGGGGGGGGGCGGAGGAGGGAGAGCACCCCCCCCGCCGTCCTCCCTCG